>OX382334.1:17501426-17790657 GCA_947507615.1 Hemithea aestivaria
GGCATATAAAAAAAGTCCTCGAGGATTACGGTACGTCAAAGTTAGTAAGCTTTCTAACTCAATGTAACCTCATAAAAAATTGATAACAAAAACGCGAGTCCATAATGTATAGATGGTAAGAAGAGAGGCAAAGCTCGTAGCTACCCGTGTGCTATAAATAGCCGGCGGGGTTCAGTAATGGCTTGTCATTTTATAGAACCTCACGGACGCGTCGGCTCTGCGAAGGCTTTATTGTCTCGATAACCTTCGACACCGTTTCCACACTGATTTTTATTTGAAAGTTGGGTTTTTGGAATAAGATATTTTAGGGATGGAGACTGGCTCGAGGGTAAGGGATTAAATTGAGTGAGATGTTACAAAAAATCAACATTACGCTTAAGGGATTGTAAGTACTAGTCCAACTAAGCGAGCTCTTGTGTGTCCGCCCACAGAAGCACTCGTGGCTGACATGATTGCTGTCCTCACGTCGAGTGGAGTGGACATTATTGTCATCGATGTCGGGGAGCGAAGGGGTTACGTTGTTTATTTTTTGTAATGTTTTTCTTTCAGTGCCAATAAGGTATACAATATTAATCGGTGCTATTGTATTTCAAGTATAATGTATTTATCTAGAAAAACTCAGTTATATATCCTTCAGGAATTTGGTGGCTCCAATGTTTTGTACTTAGGTTTTGCTAGCATTGTACGAGTAAATTCTTTCCATTAATAAAATATATCAGTTGAAAATCTTTAATATACAACATTTTATCAGTATACCGTATTCCCCAATTTGCAAAACAAACCCTTAATATTTTAAAACCATTTGAAACAACAAACATCTTCAATAGGCTGAAAACAAAGCAGCGAGGGCGAGCCGTGAGGCGCGGCGTCAAGGACCTTTTGACCCGCGCCACCCTCCGCCCCAGGGCCCCGCTTCAAGCCCTACAGCCCCCGGAGAAAGGGCCTCGATTGACGCATCGTTCGCTAAATGAGCGCAGATTTATATCAAGTGGGGCCTTTGCTCAGCGTTGTGGGAGTATTGTCTCCTTTTGTCGACCATTGTGGAACAATTGTACAGATGAACTCGTTTATCTTGTATTGAGGGAGAACTACTTCTTGTCAACTAGCCTGATAATTCAGTTTTTACGTTTTCGTGGAAAAATAATTCCAAGATAACGAGATCTTGGGGCTTTTAAAATAAATTCAAATTGCTTTTAAAGAACAACGAATATTAAACTTATGTACTTGAATATCCAACTAGTTGTCGTTGATCTTAAAAATACAGCTTGTAAAAAGTTTCGTAGTACGAAATATATTAAAGTTATACCTACTACTTTGCTAATCCCAAGTTCGATACAGTCAGAAGTCAGATAAAGTTAAGAACGTTAGGCTTAGTTTTTTTGATCAGAGCTTTTTCTAGCGAGAAAGATGTCCCGTAAAAGTGTCACGGCACATTACAGTTGTCCCACAAAGTGACAGATCACGGGTACGCGGCTACATTGAAATACTTTTAACGATCCTGAAGGATACACCCGTCCCGGGAGAGAGGAAGTGAGGTATAAATTGGGATATTTTTACATTCTCTTTACACTTAGTTTGGGGAAAAGAAAACTTGAATAAAAGTTACTATAAATGATTAACTTATTGAAATAATTGTAGCTGATTACCATCTATTGTAGCTGATTGCTCTAAAAAGAGTAAATGTTGTAAGTTAAAGTGCTCGGAATTCATGTAACATATCCCACTAGCTACGCTCAACGGTTTTAGCTGCTAAAAAGTAGCATTTTTTATATTCTAGTGTCAAATTTCAGACCTATCGGTACAGCCGTTTAGGGGTTAAATAGTATCAAACATGCATTCATATACATTCATCCATACAAACTTTCGCGTTTATTTATTATGCTCATACATAGTCTATAGTTTACAAATTTTCCATTCTGCCCACTTAGAATACTTTTATATACTTATTTTAGTTTACCAAGGTATAAGGTTTTATAAAGGTATCTCGTAAAATTCAATAAATAAAGCTGAAAAGCTTACAGGAGCTTCATATCTTATTCAAAGTTGTTTTCCTCGAGCAGACTGTACAGGTACAAAACATCTAACTTACTCTGAAATGTACACGTCTAAAGAACATGAAAATGTGTTCATTATACCTACTCGCATTTCGAGATTTTTTATAGCCTCTTAAATTATGTTTTTTATCTTCTTATAACTTCGTTTGCATCTTTTGAAAAATACTTTACATATTCTCAGATCTACCAAAATACGCAAAAAAACATAAAATTCGGTCAAGTAGTTTCAAAAGAGTTCGTTATCTGGGGGCGTCGTCACTTAAGATCAAGCGATATCGTGGGCAAAGGCTAACCTATAACGAATAAAAAAAAACAAAAGTAGTGAGATGCCACCAAAAACATAACTTGTAAAAAATACCAAGTCTCGCAACTGCAGTTCTTCTACCGTAAAAAGTTGTGAGATCCATGTACTACCAAGTCGGTAAAATCTTTTGTGTTTTAAATTAATAGATTGACTTGGCAATCGCACTATTATGTCGGTATATTACTTGAGAGATACATTGTTGTGTTTTCATGCGATGGCCAAGTCGATCTATTGATTTAAAACATAAAAGATTTTACCGACTTGGTAGAACATGGATCTCACAACTTTTTACGGTAGAAGAACTGCAGTTGCGAGACTTGGTATTTTTTTACAAGTTATGTTTTTGGTGGCATTTAGACACGCGGCAGCGAGTCAAGCCAAGTTCAAGCAAAGGAACTGGCGACCGCGCCGTGTGTTATATTACACGAACCATCCAAAGCGCGTTTTGACGACTTTTTACACCCTCGTTATACAAAAACTATTACACATAGACAAGTCAAATTTGGCACATATACTTAAATATACGAACTATATCTCTGTTCCAAATTCCAATAACACAGCTCAAACGGTTATTTAGATATAAACATCCAGTAATCGGTGAAGTTAATACATACTGAGGGATAGATCAAAAGTAATATCCCAGTTCCAGATGACCTAGAAAGCTGAAATTTGGCATCCCGATAGGCATAGTCATAGTAACAAAGGAAAAAATCAGAAACTAGTAAATTTTAATGATTTAATAATATTTTTAAATTTAATAAAAATTGTTAATTTTAAAGTATGGTTATTAACTTGCAAATTAAATATGATCCACCTTCCGGTTTCCGATTAAGCTGAAATTTGGCATGCATGTATAAATTGGATGACAATGCAATATTATTGTAACATGGAGGTGATCTGACGATGGAGCTGGAAGGTGGCCATAGGGACTCCGTAATTATATGACGCAACCCCATCGAGTTTGGGCTTATTTGATTTGTCTTGACGAGTACTTTGATACTATATAGTAATCAGGGTCTGATGATGGAGCTGGAAGGTGGCCATAGGAACTCCATAATTAAGCGACGCAACCCCATCGAGTTTGAGCTCGTTTGATTCGTCTTGACGAGTACCTTTGTGCTAGATAGTAATAATAAATACTTGTTAAAAAAAATTTCATGTTACCTACTATAAGTACAAACTACCTCTATGATTGATAATAATGGTATGGTAATTTTAAGTATATACTTTTGTTATATTGTTTATGAGTCACGATAAGGAGTAAATACCTAATACCTATTCTATTCCACCGTCCCATGGCCGGTGCACCGGAAATAATTAAAATCAAATAAATATAAATTAAGTTCTAGTAAGCCCAAAGGGCTTGATAATTAATCTATATGATAGGGCTTACTATGACTATTTCATTTCTGATATGCGTCTGGTATTGGCTCAGTTATTTATTACATGTGGATTTTAAGAGCTTCACGTGAGAATAATATTATAACGAATGGAGTAGGTATTATACCACCTTTATTTTATTTAACCTTACTCTTATCAGTTTTAGTATACTTACATACAATTAAATGATAGGTATTTCGGACCACGCCAGCGCATTAGGTATACATCATTAAATTATGGATAAGTACCTACCTACTATTAAATTCTGTACAAAAAGTAATGATATCCTATCAAAAACATAAATGTGAAATTAGAGCCAAGTTCAATATTACGATATATGTATTATGTAGGTACCTATGCGTTAGTTGTTTGTTGACTTCAAAGACAAAAGAAGGGAGATCTAAATTGGTGCCAAGTTCAATGGTTAGTCCTGAAATATATTTATAACATAAAATATTCTATTACAACTTAAAATATTATTTCTTCTTATAACTTAAGATAAATATATTATAGCTTGAGATCTGACTTGGCTTGTTCTCATATTGTATTATGCGAAATATTATAATTAACTTGCCTTCTAAAACTGTCTATAAAACTAGCCGCCGTGGAACATAGGGCTCTTTCGTGACTGTTTTTGTATGCAGGTATCTACTTAATAATATGTCGTATATGAGAACAAGCCAAATTAGATCTCAGGCAATAACATATTTATCTTAAGTTATAAGAAGAAATAATATTTTAAGTTGTAATAGAATATTTTATGTTATAAATATATTTCAGGACTAACCATTGAACTTGGCACCAATTTAGATCTCCCTTCTTTTGTCTTTGAAGTCAACAAACAACTAACGCATAGGTACCTACATAATACATATATCGTAATATTGAACTTGGCTCTAATTTCACATTTATGTTTTTGATAGGATTAGATTTACATGCTGTGTAGTCAACAAAGATTTTTATGGCACGCATAAATTATTATATTGAAAGCCGTTAATTATAAAAGTAAGCACAAAATTACATACAAGTACTCGTATAACATGTTAAATACAGTAGCTACCTCGTTAACTCATATTACATGTACGTTCATAATTAATAGAAGGTAATTAGTGCCGTAGATGGTATGTTCTGATGTCAAAGGGGGCAACATTCCCTTTGAACATCAGAACACACGCTACGTACCGAGTCTTTATTCAATAGAAGCAATACATCTAAACCTAGCCAGAGGTAACTAAAGGAAAATGAGAAATTAAACTAAAAGCCGATGAAAGGAGCTTACGACTCGGAAGTTGGGCTCCTACCTAAATTAAGTTTAGTACTTATTATTCAAATGTATTCCAACGTACCTCAAAGAACATTATCAAAGAGATTCATTTAAATACAAAAGCGTTCAGGTACACAGGTAATTAAGGAAAATTAACTTGGTATCAGTAGTATCCAAGTAACAATAAATTAGTATAATTATTTATTAAGAAACCGTAACTTCAGTTACGTTTTTTTTACTTAGAGTGGAACTTAAATCCTAGCTCTTTAAGATCCCCTAACCCTTCAATAGCTACACCACAGATCTAAACACGTTCGTATTAACACTAGAATCGTCTCCTCATATTAAATAACATGCGCCAGACGATCGGGTCACCCAGACCGACCGACATTGAGCACCTATTTTTAACTTTAACAACTCCTGATAACTGACAACCTAAATCTCGGATTGATCCAGGGATCTCGTTCCCATCATTCCCAATAATAACTTTGTTACGGAGTTTCATCTTTTATAATGAAAGACAGACGGACGTGTTGACACGGCAGAGGATTTTGGTTTAATCAACGATCCAAACACGTATTTTATAGGTTTTTTTAACCAATTAGATGTACGAGACGAGCACGACTTTGGTGATATAAATGAAACGCCTACATGTATGACTTTTTGAGAATCGAGCATATTATATTACTTACCGTGCTTATTACAGTCGCAATGTAGGTAACCTAGGTTTCATTAGGTACGAAGTTCTACACTGCGCTTGAAATTAAGAGATTATGTCTCTACTAAATATTATTTTATTTATTTAATGTTTCTAAAGCCCAGTAATTTCCCACCATACCCTTTCAACCGGAGCGATTCGAGGCAGAATATTGTGTACGGTAGAGTGATTTACCTAAACGAAATCCGTACCACCGTAAATAAGGATTCCGTTTTTTCCTTGTAGGTACGGAATCCTAAAAACCATACCACCTTAACCACAATGTTTATAGATCAACTCCACGCCACAGCTAAAAGTCTATTTTTACGTCGCTAAGACTATGTAAAGGTATTAAATACTAATTCAACTCTGGAATTGAAAAATAGTACCTTTTTAGACATCTTCCGTTATTCATCGTCGACCATCTGCACTTTTCATCAGGTGGTCATAAATAAGAATCAATCATCAAAATGTTTTGTACGCGCATAACTTCCGATCGAATGTAGAGGTAGGTTTGTTATTATTGTCAGGACATGGTTTGTACCTCTATAGCAGAAAATTTAAAGAAAAACGACCGTTTAAATGTAAATATATGTGGAAAGTTTGCGGGATTAGCTAGTTTAGTATGAAATATGTAATGAAAGTACAGACCAAGTGCAGCCAAGATGCCGGCCGCCCAGAACACCTCGCCGCAGAGCGCGGGCAGGAACAGCAGACCCCCCATGCGGCTGCCGAACGAGTCCTGCAGCGGGTCCAGCATCGTCACGTAACCCTGACGACGCATCGGGTTCGCGAAGAATATCCCACCTGCACACATACATAATGATGAAGACAGTTTTGGAGGTTGTTACTAAAATTTCACGATTTTCAGCGCCAGGAAGGATCACAAGGTATCTTAACAGTTCAGCAGTCATCGAATAATCGACGAATTGTATAATACCAGTATCTCCTAGTTTTTTTAGTCGGTTAAAAGCCAGTTTTTAACAAAATATTACTAGTAATTTTATTAAGATTACTACCTTAAAATTTTGCAACTTTGTAAAATTCACTGGAATTTACCTTAATATATGACAATACGCAGCAGCAGGTAAGACTGCAATCATACTAGTCCAAAAACACACAAAAGCGATCACAAAGGCTTTAATGATATTGAAGTTACTAACCGAAAACCAGTGAGAGTGCGTATCCGAAGGGCGCCTGGCACCACACCAGCCCTGAGGTGTAGATAGCTTCCGCGGTGCCGTTGATGTAGCCTCCTCCCACCCAGGTCGCTGTTACAACACCATACGATCACATCTCTGATAATACTAGCATCATGGGAAGATAGATATTTTAAATAGACCACGAATAGATAAGTCGAAACAAACTGAAATTGATACAACGACTGAATAAGAAATAATACGGAGCTTTAACTAATTCACCAAATTGTTCATAAGTTTTCATTAAATCTGAACATGTCTCTTTTTCTCAAATATTAAATATTTTTTGATTATTTAATGTATGCGTTTTATGTGTTTTCATGTATATAATGTACTTTTAAAATTGGCTTGTGATATATCTCGTTTACCAGCTGTTGTATAATTTTTTAATTATTACACCATTAAAAGGCTTACAGATTTTATAATTGAGACATTAAAGCCAATAGGTTCGTGGTCGAGAAAGATTACTTGAAGTGTCATGCTAGAAAGGGTTTATACTCGCTTTTAGCTATACACTTAAGTTACGAAATTTAGTTTTAAGATTTCTGTATATTTGTGTTTAATTAAAGAATTTTCTATTCTACTGTGTACCTGTCATAGTAAATATCCCGACGAAGAGTCCGATGGAGCGTCCCGCCAGCATGACCTCTTCCTCGGAGTCATTCCCTGGTGGCTTCTTGCGGCCCGCCCAGATGCCCACGGCCAGGATCAGCACGTAGAACAGGATGATGGAGATTACGCCCGCCACGTTGATCATTTTGATTGATGTTCTCTTCTCTACGACAAATAATACCTGCTTACTAAGGTAAAGTAGGAATAATGAAAAGCGAGTGGATGTGTTATTTTCTTGTTAGGCTATTTTGACTCCCAGATGACAGTCCTTATGAGTATAATCCAATCGATTTTCCATTAAAATTACGAATTTCACCTCTATGAAATCAGCATTAATGTTAAGTCTCAGCATATTTGTAAAATCAGTGAAAAAAAACATCAAAGCTAAACCCTTATTAAAAATCAGATGTGACATTAATTATTGTGATAGGTACATAAATAACGGAGTATGTTCACTGTTGTCTTATATTTATTTTACTCAATTAATATTGTTATTGCGAAGTTTTCAGGACATCTGTACAGATATCGTATATCTATAACATTAATTATGTACTATGGTATTGACTATTGCAAGTTGCAAACCTACATTCGTGATGAATAATATAAATGAAATCGATTTAGTTCCTAAAGCGCTCGCTAAAGAGTATACGAAATTGCATGCTAATGAAGGAAAAGCTCTATAGCCCCACTAGAGAGATATCAAAGCTTGTGTGTGTGAGGGTAGTCTTATTAATTCACATAAACGATAAATATGTGCTTCAGGTAGTAGGTATCTCTATTTATAACATAGTGTAGTACTTATGCTATTTTTTACCATGATATAACGCAAAGTGAAGAAATCGATATTTAATTATATTTATTTAAGGGCACGATAAACAGCGTTCTGTTACTGCCCCATTAATACCTTCAATTAATTATTACTGGTTCAGTCATCCATCGCTGAACCACAGTAGTGTCATACAACTGCGGGCTTTATTCATTATGCAAATGTTTATTTACAGTCTAATGATAGACTTTACTTATTCACAGTCCTATTGAACTAGATCGAACCTTTTGTCTACCTCGACAATAAATAGTATCTACCTATATACCTAGAGGATGTTCTCCCTCGTACATATAGAGGTACATAACACAAAAGCAACATTCATCGTACACTCACCGTTCGCCCGTGTAAAACTGTGTAATGTCGACTCCCACACCGGACACACTTTAGTCCTGGACCATCTCTATCACCTAAACAATATCCATCTAAAATATATTGTATAAATAGAACACTATATCGATATGTATCACTGCGCGCGGACAGCCGGTGAAGCGGAGTCAACGGTGGCACAACTGTCGCCCCATCGGAGGGAGGTTTTCTGCGAAGGGGTGTTCCTGGTCCTAAAGCTTAGCCCGCACATGGGTGCCTTGCAGAGACATAACGTTACATAACCCGCGGCGCTCAGGGTCGGCTCACGTGCCGTGTGCCTGTGACGGACACCCAGCGGCCCGCCGAGCTTCGATCGATCCTCTGACGTCACTCCCCGCGGGCTGCCGCGCGCATGTCTCCACACCTCCGCGACCCCACAGCCTCCGATACCATCGCTCGCCGCCTGCAGATCGTCCCACGCAACCACGCCGCCTACATTGCTGTTAATGTACACTCAAGTATAGTTTAAGCTCGATGCCTGGTGGGGATACCACCGATACCACCGTTTCTCATTAAGAAATTAAGACATGATTGGGATTGGCGGCAATGGCTGTCATATCATCGATGCATTATATATCGCTTCCAGATAATCTAAACAATATACGGCATGTAGAGTGTGGGAAATACGAGTAAATACTGTGATTTTGGTAAAGCTATCATTCGGCTCATGTTTATAGCTGCTCTACATGTCAATGTGTAGGTTCACCTAATTTTGAATATCTAAAGTTCATGTTTAGATAAGTTTTGGTTGACCTTTGCAATAACCTCATGCATTAACCCGCCTACGCTGCGATACCGGCGACAAGAGTGGTTTTGTGCTTTTTTAACATTTTAGCAAAAAGTTCTTACATAACATCCAATATTTAACCTATTTTCGTTGGCATTCTAAAATCAAAATACGTGACATTTTTAGTGTTATGTAATTAATGTCACCGTTTTGACGTTGTATTTTAGGTAAAATTCCAAATAATCCATTTAGCTGAATAAATCTAAATTGTTATGAGTTAAAGTCAATTAACATTCCATTGTACCCTGTGGTCACAAGGTTGGGGTATAAATATCAACCACCATGCATGACACGGTATGTACCAAGTTCCATGCCAATACAGCTCTAAAATAAAAATGCTTATGGCTGCATGCATAAAATTGCGTTTATTTACGTTGTAGTATTCATTCACAATGTGATATTATTTTCTTGATCACGAGTCTTGATGTTCAATAGCTGGTTGATACGAAAGGTGTTTGTGAATTATTTACAACAAGGGTAGGAGAATGGTTTCAATGTATTATTAGTTAGGATGCGATGTTTATACTGGCAATACTGGAACACTCATAAGGCAAAGTGTGTAGGTGAATATTCTGCAGCATTTTAAAAGTGCACTATAAAACAGAATGGCTCACTATCTACTCAGGTACGTATTATGTTCACGTTCTCGTACAAATGTTTACATTTTTGTAAATTTGTCAAAATGCACGTGAGACCACTGCTAGTCAAGAACTGGTATGGCGGAAGGAGATACTAGAGATGATCAGGAGACTCTTATTACAGCGGAAGTCAAGAGTCATTTTCGGTTGACACGCCAATCGTATTAGTTACTCTACAAGTCCTAAAAAAGATAAATCAATAAAAATACGTTGACCACACGACCTATAATATTATGTAATTGTAATTGGGCAGGACACATCTGCCGCATGTCCGACGAACAATGGGCACGAACCACCACCTTGTGGGTACCACAAAGAGTAAGGACGTCGCGGCAGGCCTAAACGGAGATGACGGGACGAACTGGAGTCGTTTTGCAATAACTGGACAACCATAGCCCTAGACCGAGATGAATGGAGAGAGGGAAGCGAGGCCTTTGCCTAGCAGTGGGACAAACCAGGCTGAAAATATTAGTATTTAAATAATAATTGTAATTTGACTCTGACAGTGTAAGTAGGGTACCTAACCTGTTCTGTTCGAGAATAAACCCTAATAAGGGTTATTTCCATCAGATAGTCCGTCTGGCCGACGTGTGGAAGACGTGCAACAAGATCCGCGCGGCTGCCTTCCGCGTCGGCCTCAACCTGTGGGACTGGTACCGCCCGCTCGATCCCGAGGGAAATTCGCTCATCTCTGGTACTTACTGGGTTTCTCTACACTCTTATACAATAAAAATAATTATTTAGAATACAATGACACTTTATTGCATACCAAAATATAAGATCTACTCGTAGTTATAAATACATGATACACATAGACATATATTATTTAAAACTAAATAGAGGTAAAAAATCGGCGGTCGTATCGCATAAAGCAGTCTCTTACAGCCAAATTAGTTGGAAGGAATTTGAACCACAACCTGGTTAAAGGATTTTTTTATTAATTATAATTTATTGTTTTTTCTAACTGGTAGGTAGGTTACAATCGCTGTGACAAGATTGACTGTAGTGTGAGACTGGTGCATACCGTCGGTCCTATATTTAGTTTCATCTACAGCAAGAAAATGAAAGAAATCATCACGATTTTCGCCTGATGTTAAGTAATATTTGCAACGCTGAAATTCCACCTGAAAATAATTGTAATTACCTAGATTTTCTACTACTAGTCTACCTCATTCAGTACTCGAAATCTTTTCCTCTTACTTCTTTTAGATTTAGATGCAAAGTATATAACCGACACTGATTACATACTGCCTTCACATGAAGAAAAATACTTCTCCTAACACGCCCTTACCATGAATATTATTATATTATATGAATGGGAATAATATATCTCGCGAGACAGTTCCGATATTTCCATTTAGTTAGTAAAATATGAGCAAACTGTGTAATCCCGCCTCCCTGCCTACTCGCTGGCATCCAGCCAACTTCTGAGCGTTACGTCGATTTCGCGATTCTTTTATGTAACAGATTTTACTCACCCCTCGGAAATCAAAGTAAAATTAAACAAATAGGTACTTTCATAATTGAGTTACAGAATGTTATGTTTAAAATAAAAGATGCTAGGTATTCCTAAAATATATGTAGAGGCGTATATTTCTGTGGTTAACAAGTAGAGAAGAGCCTTTAAAACAAGTTTGGGACTTATCTTTGCGATTTAATTTTTTTGGTCATGGTATAACCCAATTTGGTGTTGTAAATAGATGATATATATTAATATTTAAGTGTATAAACTTTATTAATTTGTATCATCATGTTTCAGAGTCGAAGTTCGTGTCAATATTGGCCGGTCCGCTGCGGTCAGTGATCGGCCTGTCGGACTCGGAGATCGCCCAACTAGCAGACTACTTCCGCTCCCAGGACGGGCGCGTGCTGTATCATCAGCTCTGCCAGATCATACATGGAGAAGGTTACTTACTTACAGATTTTACTAGTAACAGATTGCAGAGTGGCTAGTTCGGAATGTGATGCTAAATCCTACATGAAATTCTATCCTACTTAGCTATCCATATCCATCCATACATATAATAAGAATGGAAATTTCTCCCCATTCATTGTGATCCTTTACTAAGGTGAACTGTGAAAATACGCATATGAACAAAACGACGCGAAAAAGTCGCTTGCGCGATCTAGATCGTAAAACATTTTGTCAATTTTTCCTAGGGAAACGTAAAATAAAATAATAAAATAAATAATAATCATTTATATCGGACACATCGCCCCTAATTTACATCAAAATTTCGAAGTAAAAGTAATAGAATATAAAGTAAATTCAATTCAAAAAAATCAAAAAGCAAAAAGTGCGACAAACTAAAAATACGCCATCTATCGATGTGGCCATAAACGAAAATTTACCAGAGTAGTTTTATTAGGCTTAATTTGTAAAAAGGTTATTACTTATGTGTGATAAAACGGCACAACCGAATTGTATGCAGTTTTCGCTAAAACGTTGCAAATTTCTCTAATTTGTAAATAGTATTGGTTTTATTTAAATCGGTTTTTAAATAAAAGAGTTATATCTATCTAAAGATTTACTTATCTATTATATAAAATCGTTCGTACACTTTTGTTCTATCAACGCACAGCCCAAACGGCTGGACGGATTGAGCTGAAATTTGGACAGCGTATTTGTAAGAAGATTTCATCGAGCAATAAGAAGCGATTTTTTAAAATTCCCTCAGGAACAGGAATTATTCCCGAAAAACGAATGTATGCAAATCCGTAACCGCTGAACCGATTAAGCCGAAATTTTGTAAAACGATAGTTGGGATTGTGATTAGAAACATCAAATAGTTTTTTTGTCAGAAATTTACTTTTAAGGGGGGTAAAGGGGGGTCGAAGTTTGTATGGAAAATTTAGAACCGCTGACCCTATTGAGCTGAAATTTGGTACAGAGATAGATTGAGTCCTAAAAAATTGAATGGTATACTTTTTATTCCAAAAATCAACCTCTAAGGCGGGATAAAGGAGGTCAAAGTTAGAATAGGAAATCGGTAACCGCTTCTTTGTTTAAGCTGAAATTTAAACCAGCGTGTTCTTTAGGTAACGAAGGCGACCTATAAAAAGGGATTTTTGCAAAATTCCTTCGGGAACGGGAATTATTCCCGAAAAATGTTTGTATGCAAATCCGTAACCGCTGAACCGATTGAGCTGAAATTTTGTAAAACGTTTGTTTAGATCGTGTTTAGGAACATTAATTTTTTTTTGACGAAAATTAACTTTTAAGGGGGGGTAAAGGGGGGTCGAAATTTGTATGGAAAATTTAAAACCGCTGACCCCATTGAGCTGAAATTTGGTACAGTGGGAGATTGAGTCCTAAAAAATGATATGGGATACTTTTTATCCCAGAAATCAACCTTGAAGGGGGGGGGTAGAAGTTTGAGTAGAAAATCAGTAACCGGCCATCTTTTAAAGCTCAAATTTGAACAGCGTATTTTTTATGTAACGTAGATGACCGATAAAAAGGGATTTTGCAAAATTTCCACGGGAACGGGAATTAATTCTAAAAAACGTTTGTATCCAAATCTGTAACCGCTGAACTGATTGAGCTGATATTTTGTAAAACGATTGTCTGAAGTGTGTTTAGGAACATTGAATAGTTTTTATGTCAGAAATTAACTTTTAAGGGGGGTAAAGGGGGGGTCAAAGTTTGTATGGGAAATTTAGAACCGCTGACCCTATTGAGCTTAAATTTGGTACAGCGGTAGATCTAATCCTAAAAAATGATATGCAATACTTTTTTCCCAGAAATCAACTTTTAAGGGAAAAAAGGGGGGTGCAAGTTTGTGTAAAAAATCGTTAGCCGCTTCTTTGTTTTTGCTGAAATTTGGACAGCGTGTTCTTAGTTACATAAACTAAGACGACCGATAAAAAGGGATTTTGTGAAATTCTTACAGGAACGGGAATTATTCCCAAAAAACTTTTGTGTGCAAATCCGTAACCGCTAAACCAATTAAGCTGAAATTTTGTAAAATGATGGTTTGAGTTTTGTTAAGGAAATTTTTAATAGTTTTTATATCAGAAATTAACTTATAAGGGGGGGGTCAAAGTTTGTATGGGAAATTTAGAACCGCTGCGCTGACCCTATTCAGCTTAAATTAATTTAGTGCAGAGGTTGATTGAGTCCTAAAAAATGGGATACTTTTTATCCCAGAAATCTACATTAAAGAGGAGGAAAGGGGGGGGGGGTGCAAGTTTGCGTAAGAAATCGTTAACCGCTTCTTTATTTGAGCTGAAATTTGGATAGCGTGTTTTTAGGTGGTTTTGGTGACTCACGAGAAGGGCTTTTGCTAAATTCCCACTGGAACGGGATTTATTTACAAAAAACAATTGTATGCAAATCCGTAACAACTAAACCGATTGAATCGAAATTTTGTAAAATCATGGTTTGAGTTGTGTTTAGGAACATTAAATATTTATTTTGACAGAAATTAATGGGAAATTTAGAACCGCTGACCCTATTGCGCTTAAATTTGATACAAAGGTAGATTAAGTCTTAAAAAAAGATATGGGATACTTTTTATCCCAGAAATCAACCTTTGAGGGGAGGAAAGAGGGATCCAGTTTGTGTAGGAAAGGTAACCGCTTCTTCGTTTTAGCTAAAATTTGGACAACGTATTCTTTATGTAACGTAGGCGACCGATAAGAAGGGATTTTGTGAAATTCTCACCAGAACAGGAATTTTTTCACAAAAACGTTTGCATGGAAATTAGTAACCGCTGAACCGAAAATGAGCTGATATTTTGTTCATCATCATCATCATCATCATCTCAGCCATTGGACGTCCACTGCTGAACATAGGCCTCCCCTTTGGACTTCCATATGTACCGGTTGGAAGCGACCTGCATCCAGCGTCTTCCGGCGACCTTTATAAGGTCGTCTGTCCACCTTGTGGGTGGACGTCCTACGCTTCGTTTGCTAGTCCGTGGTCTCCACTCGAGCACTTTTCGACCCCATCGGCCATCCGCTCTGCGTGCTATATGGCCTGCCCATTGCCACTTCAGCTTGCTAATCCGTCGGGCTATGTCGGTGACTTTAGTTCGTCTACGGATTTCTTCATTTCTGATTCGATCTCGTAGAGAAACCCCGAGCATAGCCCTTTCCATAGCACGCTGGGCGATTTTGAGCTTCGAGATGAGGCCAATGGTGAAGGACCACGTTTCGGTGCCGTAAGTCATCACTGGTAACACACATTGATCAAAGACTTTCGTCTTGAGGCACTGAGGTATATCGGACGAAAAGACATTGCGTAGTTTCCCGAACGCTGCCCAACCGAGTTGGATTCGGCGGTTGACCTCTTTCTCGAAGTTGGACCTACCTAATTGGACTACTTGTCCTAGATAAATATACGAGTCCACAACTTCGAGTACCGATCCTTCAACAGATATTGGGGTGGGCACAACATTGGCATTCGACATAAGCTTCGTCTTGTCCATGTTCATTTTTAAGCCCACCCGTTGTGAAGCTCGGTTGAGGTCATCGAGCATCATGCTGAGTTCCTTCATCGACTTTGCCATGACTACGATGTCGTCGGCAAACCGAAGGTGAGTGATGTATTCGCCGTTGATATTGATGCCAAGTCCTTGCCATTCCAGGAGCTTGAAGGTGTCTTCCATTACGGCAGTAAACAGTTTCGGAGAGATAACGTCTCCCTGTCTTACGCCTCTTCTTAATGGAATCGCCTTCGTGCTCTGCTCCTGTACTCGGACTGACATAGTGGCGTTCTTATACAAGCACTTCAACACTTCAATGTACCGATAGTCAATATGGCATCGCTGAAGTGACTTGAGCACCGCCCATGTTTCCACCGAATCAAAGGCTTTTTCATAGTCCACAAACGCTAAGCATAATGGCAAATTATACTCCTCGGTCTTCTGTATAACTTGCCGCAGCGTATGAATGTGGTCTATGGTACTAAAGCCTCTTCGGAAACCGGCTTGTTCGGGAGGCTGGAGTCATCAAGTCTGTGTTCGAGACGGTTCGTGATGACCCTTGAAAACAGCTTATAAACATGGCTCAGAAGCGTAATGGGCCTATAGTTCTTCAATAGGCTGTTATCACCTTTTTTGAAGAACAGCACCACCTCGCCTCTGCTCCACGTCTCAGGCGTTTTGCCCTCGGACAAGACGGAATTAAAAAGTTTCTGGAGGACTTTAAGTACCGGTGTTCCACCCGCTCTCAGAAGCTCTGAAGTGATTCCGTCTTCGCCCGGCGCCTTGTTGTTCTTAAGCTGCTTCAGGGCCATCCTAATCTCGTAAAGACTGATGTCCGGGATATCTTCGGTATAGTGTGTAGCAAAATAAGCTACTAGGTCCTAGAAAAATAATGTTAATTTTACCTTCACACACATTCCACATCATATTAGCATATTTTCACTGTAGATTTTCAATGTTTTAAAGTAAATAATTAAGTTTTTCATTCACCCTCCGTAATAGATACAAACAAATAAAAATATCTTGCATTTTTCTATAAAAGGGTGGATGTATAAATAGGTTAGTTGTCAGATGTCAAAATGTCATCTGTCAGTCCGACCTTTTGTTTGTCAGTCTGAATTAGATTTTTTTTTATGAATGTCACAAGCGCAAATCATGTGCCAAATAAAAATAAATAGTTGCCAGGGAGATAAAAATCCACTCAATGGTAGGAAATTTTTATCTCCCAAGACAAATAAATGATAATAAATTCTAAAATAATAAAATTGTTAAAAATAGTTAAATACCAGTTTATATCGGTTTCCTCTCCAATAAATAACAATTAAATAGTAGGCACTACCAACTACAGGTAGGGTTTATAGTGAGGGAATCGCCGTTGATCATATGTAAGGCCGATTCGATATATTTTACTTATCGAGTCGGATTAATATTTTGAAACAGTAGGGTAGTCGTGTCAAGTCTGTTGAGTAGTATTTGGATTTATGCGCTGGTAGCCCAGCCGTCCATGTTTTTTCCCCTCCAGGCCATACGACGCCATGAAAGCCTTTATAAGGCAAAACACGCCCATTGTTCTTTCTTTTCGCATCGAGAGCGCAAGTAAGAAGTCGCGGTTAGGGCGGGGGAAGGCCGTCGGCTCTGCCGTGGCGTCCCTCGCCCATGAGTGTTTTATTTTTTTTTATAGGGACAAGTTCCCCAGTCTCCAGTAAAAGTTTTAATAGAAATACAGTAAAATCAGTGTTTTGTTTAATCACCGCACTGATTCCGACACCGAGCTGCGTGTGCCGTTCGTCCCGCGCGTCCGCCAGGCGAACACGTGTTGGCCTACCCACTTTTAAGTGGTGAGTTTATTTTTTATCTGAGTGGGTAGGATTGTTCTACTCTGGAACGCCATGTTCCCGTAGGTTGATAGGAACGGGCCTAAGACCTGTGAATTGTTCACAGGGTCCCGGGTTAGGGCTCCGCCCTCTTCAAGCTTCGGCCGCCGCCGTCACAGGCGAGGCTGCCGCCGAGCATATTCCAGCGGGTGGCGCTAGTGTAGCTGCCCAGCTGCGTTCTACGTGGTTTAATTCCCGATTTACAAGCCGCGCCGTCGCCGCCATTTTGTGGTATAGCCACGTGCGTGCCGCAGGACCCTAGAGCTCCTGTTGTAGTATTCGTGTGAGGAATATAGTACTCCCCCCATATAATCTCTGCCGATAACGCAAGATTTTTAATAGATTTATTGTAACTTTTGTTCTGTCCACGTGGGTGATTCCTGGTCACGGTCGAAGGGCCATCAGCAGCTCCCTGTGACATCACCCCGTGTGATAAATAATACTGGACTTACTTAAATAACCTTTTTTATTTAACCTAATTTGCTAATTTAATTTTGATCGTAACGTACCTTTTTATTTTTGGGCCCTAAGCCATTCTTAGGTACCCTATTGTATATTAATCTCGTGTAAATTTACCGTATGGACATAATACGGTCCTTGTATTAAATTAGTTCCATTTTAGGCCACGCGCCATAAGATCCTAGTTTGTTTATGCGGCTAGTAATAAGTCGGAATTGTATGTACCATAAATTAATTTAACCAGTACCTCAACTTGCTTACATATTTATTCTGATAATTTAATGCATGTTTTTTTTGTAACCAATGATGTGGAACCAAGGAATAAAATAACCTATATAACTTTGTTAATGATTTTTATTTTGTACCAACCCCGCTTCTCGTTTGTAGGAGGGAGATCAGTGGCGCCCTTATTCTAAATTCTTCTGATCTTTCTCCTCTCTAGGCTGAAACCATCCATGACCCTGGCTCTCATGCTGGTGTACAATTTTGCTAGTCGGAAATTTCAGTCAGTACACCCTAAATTGCTACAGTGGCGTACCCAACGTGAAGCCTAGAGAGAAGCGTTTGGTACAAAATTATTATGTGTGTGAAATTGTAATAACTTTGTATTTTGTTAAATTGTTGTAAACTCATAACAATTTTATTTCAGTAAGTCCGTTTAATATTAAACGACATAACTTTAACTTCGCAAAACTTTAGATACTGTCTTACACTATATAACTCAAATAGTTTTGAAACTACCCTCATTTTAATTTACTCGATATTTATCTTGTGTTGACTAGGTCATTTTTTATTCACAGGATCGTACATATCACCTTCGTAAAAACTTTTTATGAATGTTTATTTTTAGCTGACGAAATGTTTTTTTTTTCAGCATACCTACGGCTTAATGAATTTAATTTAGGCTGACATATCTTATAGTCGTAACTCGCACTGTTTTTGAGGTTTTGATTTATTAACCAAGGCATAATAATCTTGTTTTTCAGATCGTTGTTATTTAATATTGTCTTGTTGCATAACCTAATATTTTTTGTTCGTATGTTTTATCCGGCATATAAGCCGTGAACTTCTTCTTGTGTGTAATTCACAGGAGGAACGAACGAGTCTAATTGCAGTTACGCGTGAGTTAATAATTTTTGGTGACTTTTATTTGACCTTGATTTTTTTTGTTGGATTTGTGCAGTAGGATTCTTTGTTGTTCTTATCAGTTGTTTTATGTGTGCATTTAGTAGGACTGTCATGTTTTTATGAAATTATTTGGTTGTGGACTTTGATCTTTCTTTGTTTTTATGATCTTAGGATTTCAATAGCTCATGAATTTAGCTCTCATTTTATTAGCATAACTTAACAAATATTACTTCTATCTACACTTATTGACACGTACATAAATTAAATATTATAATATACTCGATTAATTTGTTTTAAAAGTCTTTCGTTTATAATTTCTTTTGTAATATTAATATACGTAGGTATATCAATAAATTCCAGTTGGTTTTGTCTCTGATAATTAGCGAATGGCAAATTAATAATGTTTTTAATTTAAATACGAGCGCGTAGACTGAACTGCGGGTGATCGAATAACTTTTTATAACATAATTTTTGGAACGTAAATTACATTCTCATGGTTTAGTTTTCTTTTATATTATATCGTTTGCCAATAGGTAACTTATTTACCTGTAGTATTTAGTTGGTTTTGTTTATATATTTTCTTTTATATTAGGTAACACCTGAGTAAATAACACGTAAAAAATTACTTAACTTTTATTTTTACTTGCTTACTTTTAACTTTTATTATTTAAAATTCAAGTAAACATTTAATTAACTTTTAATATTTAACTTAGATACAAGAACTTATACTACTTATTATACTTGTTTACTTTCCTTATTTAAATGTAATTTTGCTTTTAATTCTGTAGAAACTCTAAATTTATTTCTAGCATTCATGCTCATTTCAAAACCAGTAACGCCATCTAGTGTAAACTATTTACACTAAATCGAAGCCAACCTCGGTATTTTATTATTGACTTGCATGGAGATTCTATTGGATAATATTTAGTAAACACTTTGATTCAATAAACATTTCTAAACATTAACTTTTCAGTTTTAGCAAACTTAGATTTCGTGCAGTACTTTGTTTAGTAAACTTAGATTTTTTTTAGTACTTTGTTCTAGAATCTAGATTTTTAGACTTTGTCGTGTTTGAACTTTGATTTTTATGAGTAGTGTGTTTTGAAACTTAGTTGAGTAGAACTTTGAATTTCTTTAAACTTTTAATTCTTTTTAAACTCATAGTTGTCAAAAATATAAATTTACCAGCGGCGGTCTTATCGTTAACAAGCTATTTCTTCCAGACAACCAATGGAAGTAACCCAATGAATTTTTAAAACGTAGATTTTTTTTATTCTTTCTAAACTTGCGATTTTTTTTTTTACTTAGAGTTTTTGGAAACTTAATTTTTTTTTCAAACTTAGAATTTTTCTTGGAACTTAGATTTGTTTTTGAAACTTAGAATTTTTTTTGAAACTGAATTTCTTTTGAACGTCACTTCTTTAAATTTTAAATGTCGTTTGATTTTCAATTTTAGATTTTGTTTGTAAACATACTTTTTATCTGGGAGATTTTATTATAGTAGGACATACCTACTCATACCTACCTCACTCACCTTTAATTTCAAATTCCTAACTTAACATACTGATTATTACGTAACTTAATCTGAATTTAATCTTGTGTTTAATACGTGTTAGTATGCGTGTAGACATAGTTTTTTTGTTGAAATATCACTTCACTTACATACTTTAATTTTGATTTTAAATTTTATTTTTTTTGTAAGTAGGTACAGTATGTACTTATTAGATAGATACCTACCTAACTTATATACCTAATTGAATTCAAACTTTAATAGGAACTTTTCCTTTTCCAAATTCCGTGGAATATAGTTATTTTGTAGTACCTACCTAACTTATATATACCTACTTAAATATTTATAGGAATCTTAATTTAACTTTTCCTTTTTCAAATTTAGTTGACTTTAATAATTTAATTTTGTAGTTCTTACATTACTTAACAGTTTGATTTGGTCTTTTAATTTTGCTTTATAACTTAGCTTTATTGTAATGACAATGAACTTGAACTTGAAATTTAATTTTAAAACTTATTTTTATTTAACATGCCTGACTTTTCTCTTTCTTTGTAAACAAGCTTATGTAGAAGGCAAGTAATGTTATTTTATTACTGAGCATGCCTCGCTTCAGTGGTTCTAAATTTAAAAATTTAACAGGCCGCTTGAACCGATGGACATGTCGCTAAGGCAATTTGAATTTGAACTGATACATAGGTAAAGAACAACATAATTATTATCCCTGACACTATTTCAACATAGAATAAAGATCTTTAAAAAAGTTTCCACTAGTCCAACCCTTTCCAAACTTGAAAATTAAATATAATAAATTCTCTTACTGTAGGAGCCAGTATTTATTTGTGTGCTCAGATTATTTCAGTAAATATGTCACTTTGTCTCCATTGAAGAAAGTAACTTCGAATACTATAATTAATTGTCTTGAGAAAAGTATATTCCTAGTACATGGAACCCCGAAGTATTTATATGTAGATAACGGACCCCAGTTCATTTCCAAAGAATTTTGGGGATTGTATTCTCAAATATAATATACCTCATCTGTTCTATAATCCTCGATATCATCCTCAGACTAACCAGACAGAACGGGTAAACAGGGAGATTGTTAGAAGTATTGCATCATATGTAAAAGATAACCACAGGAACTGGGACATGAATCTATCTGAGATTCAATGTGCTCTTAATACCGCCGTTCATGATGGTACCAAGTTTACACCGTACTACCTCATGCATGGTAGGGAGATGATTATCGATGGCAAGTTATATAACTCAGACCATCCTGAGGATAGGAATGTTATAGCAGACATTGATTTTGGCTTTACTGACTCACTGAAAGACTTAAAATTAATTTTTGAAAAAGTTCGCAAACATTTATTAGATGCACACTCTAGGAACGCTAAATACTATAATATCAGAAGGCGTCCCATTGAGTTACAGGAAGGTCAATTTGTTTATAAAAAGTGTTTCACGCTATCTGATGCGGCGAAATATTATTCGGCCAAATTGGCTCCCCGTTATGAGAAGTGCATTATTAATAGGAAGCTAGGTCCCCTGGTATATAACCTAAAATCCTTAACTGGGAAGGATCTAGGCAACTTCCATATAAAAGATATTGTACGACCTGGTGAAATTCCTAGCTCTTAATTTATGATGTTGCTTTAATGCATAATATTAAATACTTACCAACTTATTATAACTACTTAAATTAATATACCAATACCTAGATTTGATATAATAACACTTACAACCTGTAATAGTTATACGTCCTTTTACTTAACTTTAACGTAATAACTTTCAGTTAAAATTTATTTAAGGAAGCTTTCACTCTATTTTAATTAACGCTGTATATAGGTATGAGGTACTGACCCATCTGAAGGCAGTATCCTAGGAGAGGTGTTTTATAAAGGGCTCTAGGAGGTGTTTGGTGTTTTCCCCACCTCCGGCCGCTGACTCCTAGCAGTCTCTAGGAAGTGTTAGAGGTACTATTACCCTCACTTTCGGCCTGTCAAAATATCTATATAATATTGCAGTGTACTAAGAAAGTTTTTCTATTTACTTAGTGGTAGGCTTAGGCTGTGGGAGTTTTAAATGCATTGGACTCTCCAGCATTATTTTTGCTTATCCTAGGTTCTTATATGCTATTTGGTTAGCTAGTGGCTATAGAGGTTACAATGATAATTCCGGTCAGCTCACAAACTCTAACGTTTACACTCGTACACGATCTCACACCTCCACACTTACACAAGGTACACATCAGCTGGAAACTGTTATGATTTCTAAATTATAAATATTAAATTATTGTGAATGTGTGATAGAAGAGGGGAATGTAGAAATGATGAATGGAAGGGTATAATTTAATTTTATTATTTAGTAATTATTCAGCAACCAACTGGCTTACCTTAGCACCCCTACACTCACAGATACACACTGCCACACAGTAACATGACTGACATGACTTATGACTGACTTGTTGACCGGTTATCGGAGTAAGAAATTTGGAGGAATGGCGTTTTAGGCCATTAATCAGAGGTCTGGACTTTGTTCCTCAAGTTTTTTTAGTGTGTACTAGCAACCACCAGTTTATTAGCATTGTTCCTGTATTTATGGTTGTAGGTTGTATTTTGTTATAGCCAAGG
Organism: Hemithea aestivaria; assembly: GCA_947507615.1. Lineage (NCBI taxonomy): Eukaryota > Metazoa > Arthropoda > Insecta > Lepidoptera > Geometridae > Hemithea > Hemithea aestivaria. Next base: position 17,524,584 of record OX382334.1, read on the forward strand.
CATTACTTTGTTTTTTTTCTTAACTGACCTTTTGTGAACTAGGTGTTGAGTAAGCGGTTTAATTTGGACGGAGTTTTCGCCGTTAGTCTGAGGTTTTAAAACTTTGTTCTTTTAGCATCGTTTGTTTGTACTTAGAATCCATAAGGATATTAGTAATATTGGTAATTTTTAGGGTTGTAGTTTGCATTTTGTGCAATGGCTGAAGCATTAGTTACTGTTGTGTTCGACTGACTTTTTGTTAACTAGTCTCCCTCTAGACAGCCAAGTGTTTGGCGTTTTTGGCCATTAAACATAGGTCTAAACTTTGGGCACTTAGTATGTTTTAGGTTGTACGGGTTTTTCGGAAGTTGGTTAGTAACATTGTTTTATGAACTAGATGTTGGTGATAGGATTGTAATCCCTCATTTGTATTCAGCCAATCTATTGTTTCTTAATTTACACTTTGCAACCACCAATATTATGTAACATTTGTAGTTCTATGAGATTCTTAATTTTGTTTCAGGAGTCCTTGGCTATTGATTTGTTTTAGGTTGATAAATCTATCATTCAGTAGTGTTGTATTAGGTATTGGACCCTTAGTAGTTGGTATAGGGAAAATAGTTTTCATTTAGTAAGACATAGTTTTTACTTTACGATTTTTTTTTTATTTTAAACTAGTTTAAAATAAAAAAAAAATCTACTCACCAAAAATTGTACTGTAGCAAAATAAGCTACTAGGTCCTAGAAAAATAATGTTAATTTTACCTTCACACACATTCCACATCATATTAGCATATTTTCACTGTAGATTTTCAATGTTTTAAAGTAAATAATTAAGTTTTTCATTCACCCTCCGTAATAGATACAAACAAATAAAAATATCTTGCATTTTTCTATAAAAGGGTGGATGTATAAATAGGTTAGTTGTCAGATGTCAAAATGTCATCTGTCAGTCCGACCTTTTGTTTGTCAGTCTGAATTAGATTTTTTTTTATGAATGTCACAAGCGCAAATCATGTGCCAAATAAAAATAAATAGTTGCCAGGGAGATAAAAATCCACTCAATGGTAGGAAATTTTTATCTCCCAAGACAAATAAATGATAATAAATTCTAAAATAATAAAATTGTTAAAAATAGTTAAATACCAGTTTATATCGGTTTCCTCTCCAATAAATAACAATTAAATAGTAGGCACTACCAACTACAGGTAGGGTTTATAGTGAGGGAATCGCCGTTGATCATATGTAAGGCCGATTCGATATATTTTACTTATCGAGTCGGATTAATATTTTGAAACAGTAGGGTAGTCGTGTCAAGTCTGTTGAGTAGTATTTGGATTTATGCGCTGGTAGCCCAGCCGTCCATGTTTTTTCCCCTCCAGGCCATACGACGCCATGAAAGCCTTTATAAGGCAAAACACGCCCATTGTTCTTTCTTTTCGCATCGAGAGCGCAAGTAAGAAGTCGCGGTTAGGGCGGGGGAAGGCCGTCGGCTCTGCCGTGGCGTCCCTCGCCCATGAGTGTTTTATTTTTTTTTATAGGGACAAGTTCCCCAGTCTCCAGTAAAAGTTTTAATAGAAATACAGTAAAATCAGTGTTTTGTTTAATCACCGCACTGATTCCGACACCGAGCTGCGTGTGCCGTTCGTCCCGCGCGTCCGCCAGGCGAACACGTGTTGGCCTACCCACTTTTAAGTGGTGAGTTTATTTTTTATCTGAGTGGGTAGGATTGTTCTACTCTGGAACGCCATGTTCCCGTAGGTTGATAGGAACGGGCCTAAGACCTGTGAATTGTTCACAGGGTCCCGGGTTAGGGCTCCGCCCTCTTCAAGCTTCGGCCGCCGCCGTCACAGGCGAGGCTGCCGCCGAGCATATTCCAGCGGGTGGCGCTAGTGTAGCTGCCCAGCTGCGTTCTACGTGGTTTAATTCCCGATTTACAAGCCGCGCCGTCGCCGCCATTTTGTGGTATAGCCACGTGCGTGCCGCAGGACCCTAGAGCTCCTGTTGTAGTATTCGTGTGAGGAATATAGTACTCCCCCCATATAATCTCTGCCGATAACGCAAGATTTTTAATAGATTTATTGTAACTTTTGTTCTGTCCACGTGGGTGATTCCTGGTCACGGTCGAAGGGCCATCAGCAGCTCCCTGTGACATCACCCCGTGTGATAAATAATACTGGACTTACTTAAATAACCTTTTTTATTTAACCTAATTTGCTAATTTAATTTTGATCGTAACGTACCTTTTTATTTTTGGGCCCTAAGCCATTCTTAGGTACCCTATTGTATATTAATCTCGTGTAAATTTACCGTATGGACATAATACGGTCCTTGTATTAAATTAGTTCCATTTTAGGCCACGCGCCATAAGATCCTAGTTTGTTTATGCGGCTAGTAATAAGTCGGAATTGTATGTACCATAAATTAATTTAACCAGTACCTCAACTTGCTTACATATTTATTCTGATAATTTAATGCATGTTTTTTTTGTAACCAATGATGTGGAACCAAGGAATAAAATAACCTATATAACTTTGTTAATGATTTTTATTTTGTACCAACCCCGCTTCTCGTTTGTAGGAGGGAGATCAGTGGCGCCCTTATTCTAAATTCTTCTGATCTTTCTCCTCTCTAGGCTGAAACCATCCATGACCCTGGCTCTCATGCTGGTGTACAATTTTGCTAGTCGGAAATTTCAGTCAGTACACCCTAAATTGCTACAAGTGTCGGGACAGTTTGGCTCTTGGATCTCCTACCAAGCTGTCAACGGGCTTGATATTTTGTTAAGTTCTGTTAATGAATAGTTTTTTTATGTCAGAAATTAACTTTAAGGAGACTAAGTATTAAAGGAGGGGGAAGGAGGATCAGAGATTTAATGGGAATTCAGGAACCATGGAATTGATTTGAGTCGCGGGAAGGATGGTGTGAGAAATTAGTAACGAATAATAATTTAGCTGAGGTACATTACAGTAGAGATAAGTTAAAGAGTTACCGGGAAAGGACCACAAATAGTTTTAATTCCTGAAAAGAGGCGTGAAAATTTATGAAGGCGATAAACTACCGCTCAACTGAGATAATTTGACCTCTGGGAAAGGACATAGGATTGGTTTCTACGGTAGCGAACAAAACTGCATAGAAATACCCAACCCGATATTCTTCGCTACCCACAGCGGGAGCAAATAATATATAGCCATGCCTTATTTTACGCTTACAAAGTCACGGGGATGGAAATACTATCATAGTGAACATAGCAGCACCAAATTCGCTTTATTAATTGACTCTCACGCGCAACGAAGTGCGCGCGGGTCAGCTAGTAATAAATAATTATCCATTGCCCATAGGTCGGTATCAAAAACTCAGTACTTACCGATTGGGCTACCATGTTGCATTAATTTATGATTGATGAAATTTCTCTTACTATCCTACCTACGTGTTTATTTTTACTATGATTTAAATCCCGTTTCCTCCATCTCCAAAGCGAAAAGGGAGGGCCCTTTAAAAAAAACCTTTCTGTCAGAGCGTTTCTTAAATGTGGCTATCCCATCAAACTATCCCGACGTATATTATACCTCTAAATTAAACCATACAACCTAAATTAGTAACAGCCTAGCTCCGACCCCTCTGGTTTCACCAACAAACATACAACTGGGTCACTCCAATCAATACTCTTGCTTACGAGAACATAGATCAGTTCAAATTGAAAATATACATTCATACTAGTAAAGATCATTCCACCTTACAACATGCATTACATTCGTTTGGAACATTTTGTATGCCTGAAAATATTTAAACACCACACGAAAACTACCATAGGCGTTCATGTTGAAATATACAGGATCTTTGGTTATTCAGTACATTGGTGTATAGGGCCTTATTGGGAAGGTCATTGGCCATGTTTTGAACACAACATATACGAGTATGTTCCCCGAAAATTTAAATAACTCAAAAACTGTAAATTTTCGCGGAATATATATTGCGCTCAAAACATGGCCAATGACCTCCCCAATAAGACCCTATACACCAATGTACTGAATACCCAAAGACCCTGTATGTGTATAAAATCTTAGCTGATCATCAGTTGGGCTAATGGCAGCCACTGACTCTGTAGCGTAAAAAGATGTATAGATGCGGGTAGTCGCGACAAGACATCAGCAGACTGCCTGCTGGAGGCGTGCCCCCCGCCGCCCGAGCCGGCGTGCCACGCGCTGGACCAGTGGCAGACCAGGCGCCTCTGCTGCCTGCTCGCCACCATCGCCGACAGGGAGCTGCCACTCAAGCCTTACTTCCAGGACTATGAACTGGTTAATATTCAGCACTTAGAATTACACTAACTGAGGCTAACAGACAAATGGAAAAAATAAATAAATAAAATGCCATTTATTTGTTACAATAAATTATTTATTGGTTACAAAAAGGGTCTGTCAAAAATCCGCCTATGCCTATTACTTCTTGCTTAGGCAATAGGGGTACATTCAGCATGTGCTGGATGAATAACTATAATTCAGATATTCATCCAGCGCTGGTTTTCAATGCATCCCTTGCTCGGGCTGAGATGTTTTGTCGTTCAAAATATTGTGATTCTTCTTCCGTAGTCAACAAGGAAGCCTTATAGTTACACTTTGTTTCAAAAATAAAAGCTTTTATTCTTTTAGTTCTCCTATTTCTCAATCTATATAAGATTAATAAATACACATATATTATACATATATATTATAATTCAACGTCCAGGTAGCGAAGAACGACGGCCGCATAACATTCGCCCACTTCGCGCGCATCCTGAACTACGTGGGCATCCTGGTGTCACCTGAGGACTTCAACCTGCTCGTGCGCAAGTTCATCAAGGACTCCTACACGCTGGACTACGTCGAGTTCCTCAAGGCAGTCGAGGCTGTCAAGAAACAGGGCATCGCAGGGTTGGGACCGGTCAGTTCTTATCTAAGAGTTTATTTAATTTAATTTATGTTATTATTCGTTAGCATTTGACCACGAACTCTCGTGATGTTAAGCGACGATGTGGCCGTAGATGGTAGCCGACTAAACCTAGAAGGCGGGATAAATCCTTCCCTGGCTTCACTGAACAACATGCCGGAACATGGACATAACTGCTTGGCGACACGGTTTTGTCCAGTGGGTGGTAACAAGCAACGTCCGAAGCCTGCCCCCAGTATGGCGAGTGGAAAAGCACGAAACTAATTATAATCATTAGTGCGGGGCTGGGATAGCCCCTTGACCACCACCATTTTAAAATGTTTTGAAGGTTTACAGTTATTTATGGCAAAAGGTCTAAAGAGCGCTTAGTCCGCGGGACGCACACTCACTCGCACTATTTGACACATTTTGAAATATAAATTCATAGAATTCACTTTTTGAAAATCCTCAAGTGCTGCACAATATTATTGCGCTGATAATATTATCTAAGTGTTTTCTGTATGTTAAAATATGGCAAGATGAGATTTTTTGTTTTTTTACAAAATTGCTTCTCATCCCATTTTTTTATTAGCGAGAGAGCGTCCCGCGGACTGAGAGCTTTTAATGTGTTGTGATGGTCCAGGCATACCGCAACCCGAGTGCGTTGATCGACACGACGCTGCCGAAGCTCCCGCGACCGGAGGTGGAGGCGGGCGCGTCCCCGGCGGCGCTGGGCGGCGCGGAGGTGTTCCACCCGGGGCTGGCGCCGCGCCCTCCCTCGCGCCGCCTCCTCGAGCTCATGCTGCGCGTGCAGCAGCTCGTCCAACAGAGAAGCATACGCGTCTCGGAGTTCTTTAGAGTTAGTGTTATGTTATCACTATGACTACATGTTATAAAAGCGATAATTTTTCTTAGTTGTTGTAAAACAAGTGGACACGCGCGCACTTCGTAGCGGCTTACATAAATAGGTAATTAATCAGTGTTTCTCTACTTTAGTTGTACATTATAAATTATATAAACCTTCCGCTTTGAATGATTTGATATCTGTTAAAAAAACAGTAACAAAAGATTACGTAGGGACAGGCAGACAGTCAGACAGACAGCGAGAAGCAACTTTGTTTATTGCTATTCCAGATGTATATTTAATCGAAAACCTATTCGGTCAAGCCCTTTTCATTAAGTTAAGAGATGTTTATGTCAAAACGAGTAGATGTATGTACTTAGACATAGACGCATTCCTAAATGGTATTCTCTTATATTTCCTGTCAGGACTTCGATCCCTTGAACAGTGGTCGTATAGCCCCGCAGCAGTTCCGACGCGCCATGGACGCCATGGGACTCGGCGCGGTGGTCTCTCAGGAGGAGGCGCTCTGCATCATGAGGCACTACCTCGACCCTAACGACCCGGAAAGGATCTGCTGGAGGACCTTCGAGGATGACTGTGATCAGGGTATATAACATAACACCTTTTTTTGTAATTTTTCACCAGGTTTTCTATAACAAACACTATCTATGACTATTGGATTAGACAAGAACATAATATAACTTTTCCATCTGCAAAGGACATATGTAACAGAATAACAGAAACGGCGATTATTACATTTGGCCTTTGAATATTTTTGCTTCTTATACATAATAATATGTATTCCCGCTTGATCCCTCATAGAGTTTTCCACTCGATCCCACATAGCAATTCCCACTTAATCCCACATAGCCATTTTCCCATTTGATTTTACATAGCCCTGAAAACAGCATGGATTGGTGTCTAAACAATTAGAAAAAAATTGGGATGTGGTGATGAAATGATTGGGAATAATTGGGAAGTCTCCAAAGTCTTGTTTATCTGGATATATAACGTGAGGTGTTGGTCCAGTGTTCACTATGAAGGAGCTGGAGAAGCACCCGGGCGCGTGCGGCGGCGCCAGCGCGGCGGCCGTGGCGGCGCTGCCGGCGCGGGGCGCGCGGGAGGACCTCGCCGCGGACGAGCTCGACGCGGCCGAGGCGGCTCTACTGCGCCTGCGCACCGCCGCCAGGGAACGATCGCTCGACCTGCGACCGGCCTTCAACGATCACGATGTGTATGTACCGTCCTCTGTTCTTTATTTACTTATTCTTGCACAAAATAAACGTATCCTAACTGTGGTTTATAGCTAGTTAACGTTTTACGGCACGTTGAGAGCCTCTGTGAAAAACAATGAGGGTGAGAACTCGCGGTCAGTCTGGAAATTGCTCAAGCTTTTGAATTGGGAATAGAATAACACTGGGTAGGTATGCTTTCTAGGCTACCGTCTAACCTGAAATGTAGTACACAAATAGGTCACCTATGTGTTACCTATCACATATATAAGCAATAATAGTCATCGGGAAATTGTTCATTGATGTTCCGGCTCTAACGCGTAAACACTGGCATTCCTCAAGGTTCTGTTCTACCGCTGCCACTGTTCATTCTACATAATTAATATACTATATCTATAAATTAATGCATCCTCACGAGGAGTAGGTACCACAGTAAAGATGGTTAAACTTGACGTTGGTGATGTGGTGTCAGGTGTCGCAACGGTCACGTGTCGCAGTCGGCGGTGAGGCGCGCGCTGTCCCGCGCGGGCGCGCTGCTCCCGCCGGCGCAGCTGCGCGCGCTCGAGGCGCGGTACCTCGACGACTGCGGGTTCAACTACGTGGCGCTGCTGGACGAGGTTTATACTCAACATTTGACACCACTTTTAATATAAAATTCCGTTTTAGTTATCACTTTCCAGACGTTTCAGTCTAAATTGCCATGACTTACAAATTGGTTCCTAAAAAATATCATAACTACTTACTTGTGAATTACGATTGGAACACACAGTAGGCACCTAGAGTACATTGCTAAACGTGTAAATACACTGTTAACTAAACCAAGAAAAAGCTCACGTCTATAATAAATATTGTTAAGAATATCTCGTGGTTGAGACATTCTCATTGACACCTATCAATCAGACGTGAGTTGTGCCGTTTTATTTTATGAAGAACACTCAGTATAGTTAATATATGTTTGATGATTCGGTGGACGATAAGTTCTATATAATCTCATCAATCCATCAATCAATCCATAAAAAAGGTAAAAAACGAGACATTTGCAATTACAGGCCGATCTCAAAACTTTGTACATTAGCTAAGCTATTTGAAAAGGTAGTCCATGACCAAGTATACGCAACCCTAAAGCACACATTTTTACCTCAGCAACACGGATTTTTAAGAGGAAAATCGACTACAACAAACCTTGTCACATTCACTGATGAAATCACTGCGGGCATGGAGTCGGGTGGCCAGATTGACGCTGTCTATACGGACTACAGTAAGGCGTTTGATCGAATCGACCACGTGATCTTACTACTTACTTGCTAAGTTACACACAGCTGGTATTCGAGGCGATCTACACAGATGGTTCACCTCTTACGTCGAAGATCGTTGCCAAACTGTGGTCCTGAATGGATATGCGTCGGCCTCGTCGCCTATTCCATCTGGAGTCCCGCAGGGATCTATTCTGGGCCCCCTCCTCTTTGTTCTATTTATTAATGACATTAGTTCCTGTTTTAAGCACTCGAATTTTCTCCTTTTTGCTGATGATATGAAAATTTATAAATCTATCAATAACTCTTCAGACTCGGACTTATTCCAATCAGATCTTGACAGGCTCCATAGTTATTGCACTAATAATAAACTTGAACTTAACGTTCTCAAGTGCTATTGTATAACATTCAGCAGATCTCCCAGAACGCTCAGTATCAATTACAATATCAATAGTCAAACTCTCGCCCGAACTGACAGTGTGGTCGACCTTGGTGTTATTTTGGACTCTAAACTACTATTCGACAAACACATAGATAATATAACAAACAAAGCTATGAAAAACCTAGGTTTTCTTCTCCGTGTCACTAAGGATTTTCAATCGATAAAAGCCTTGAAGATTTTATATTGCTCTTTGGTGCGAAGTCATCTTGAATATGCTTCTCAAGTGTGGAACCCCCGATATGACAAATATATTAACATTTTAGAAAAGCCACAAAAGAAATTTTTGCGATTCCTTAACTTCAAAACCAAAATGAAAATCACCGACTATACTGCTTCCTGTAAGCACCACCATATGTTACCACTGTCATTAAGACGTGAAGCTGCAGATCTTACCCTGCTGCATAATATTATTATAAACGTTATCGACTCCCCATTTCTCCTAGGAAAAATTTACTTCTCAGCCCCTTACAGGGCCATCTCACGCAGAAATTACCTTAAGTTGCACAATCCACCCTGTTCTACGATTTATCGTCAAAATTCATTCTTCCTTCGTACTGTAAATCTTTTTAATTCTGAATACTCCAAAAATGTGGATATATTTATCATGAAACAAAACGGGTTTAAAATAGTAATATTTAACAAATTCTTCTCCTAGCTATTTATATGTTTAATTATTTTACTACTAATATTTTAATACTATCATACCTTTCAAATTACACACAATAATATTATGACAAATTATGAAGTAATATGGCTTTACCCTTTGCTATTATTCTTGTTTTCTGTAATGTATTATTTTTTTTTCTCACCAGTCTTGTATCTTTGTTTACTTTAAAAAGTTATATAAGCTGTTGTTGAATAGAAAATAGCTGAATGTTCCTATCAGTGGAAATCGTTTTTTGGCTAAGCATATTTTGTATACTCATTAACTTTGTAAACTTTACTTAGAGCTGTTGATTTTCCAAATAAAATAAAATAAAATAAAATATATACGCCAGTTGGAGGAGCGTCCGGTGGAGAGCGCCAGTATATCGGCGCCTCCTCCCGCGCCGCGCAAGCCTGCCTCCAAGGCGGACCCGCTCGAGACCGACATCGTGCAGATTCTCGCCAAGGTCAAGGGCAAGGTAATGTTAAACATCATAATAAATAACAAAACAAAAACTGAACGTTTTTGTTAACATGAAATAAATTTTATCTATTGAAATATTCCATCGAGTCCTTGCTACGACATCTACGTAAGCGCTACGGTCTCCCGCGCTACGCACGAGTGCTACAGATGCTACGACAGTGCTACGCCCGCTCGCGCTACGATAGTGCTACGCTACCCGCAGTATCTCCCACTCGTAGCTACGCTACGGTAGACTATTTAAAACGCTACGCCGCGGTCTACGACACTAGTTAGAAGTGCTCTCTTTTATATCATTTTCTACCTCTACATATTGACTAGTGATGTAATGAAGTAAATAAGTGTTGGCTAGAAGTATGCTGGTAATGTGTAGATGATCCGCGAGGGCGTGAGTCCGCGTGAGTTCCTACGTCAGTTCGACCGCAACAAGGAGCTGGTGATACCGCGCGCGGACTTCTACCGCGGCCTCGCCTCCGCCGGCGTCGCACTCACGCCGCTAGAGATGGACACGCTCATGGAAGTGTTAGTCACTATACCTACATACTCACTGGCGGATCCAGGATTTGGTCCTGGGGGGGGGCAAGGTGCAGACGGGCAACAATATTATAATTTTTACTACGAAAAGTGTGTGTTTAGCTCGCTCTGAACAGTTAGAAAGTTCAAATAAGTGCGCGAGCAGCTTGCGGTGAGCGCTGAGAACTGAAAACTAACCTAACCCCCCCCCCCCCCTAAATCCCTAAATGCAAACATTACTGTGCTTCGGTAGGAAGGCACTGTGCTGTAGCTTACTGGGCTAGAGAGTTGTTAACATTTTATGAGCGCCAACGTAGTGCACCTAGAATTTTACATCATTGTAAAATCCTAGGCGGTAGCACTGTAGGTACTCATTATAGGCAGCGTTATTTATCACCATCAGGAGAGCGTCATGCTCGTCTATTACTTGTTTGTATTAGGTTCAGCGCGCCGGGTCGGCGGCGGTACGTGGAGTACGAGCGAGTGTGCGGTGTGTGCGGCTCGGCGCGCGTGCAGGGCGGGCTGGAGCGCGCGCCGCTGCTGCAGCCGGTGCCGCACGTGCCCACACGGGACTCGCCGCTCAACTTCCTCGCCTACGAGGAGCGCGCCATCGTCGCCGCCGCGCTCAACAAGCTCGCCAAACATCCCGACCACATCTCCAACATACTCGAAGTCTTCAAGGTATCTATTTACTTACTCCAACACATTTCATATTCGATTAGTATATTATCTATTTATCGGCCAGAGTACCACTATGATGTGCATGACGAATTGCACATTTTGAATGCATTACGTTGGGGTTTTTTTTTTTAGTCTATGTGGTCCCACTGCTGGGCAAAGACCTCCCTCAAATCCTTCCATGTATCTCTTTCTTGCGCCACCTCAGCCCAGCCGGGGGGATTTTTAAATTTTTAATTTAATTCACTTGTTACTAATGTTCATATTTTTACTGTGATTAAGTAAATAGTCCTTCCATAATATAAAGTTCTATAGTATATCCCTAATGTCATGGATCACAGTACATATTATAATGTATACACGTGTGTCAGGACATGGACGTGTCTCGGTGCGGCACGGTCCCGCGTGTGTCGTGCTCGCGCGCGTTGTCGCAGCGCGGCCTGCTGCAGCTGCTGTCCACGCGCGAGCGAGACCTGCTCTACAAGTGCTTCGCGTACAGGCGCGGCTGCGGAGATGAGGTCACTCTTGTTGCTTCTTCACCTACCTACCTACTGTCATAGCTCATCTCTACACCTACCTCCTCAATACCACTCGATTTTATTTTACATTTATTGGAACGAAATTCCTTATCGCGCGTTGTGAAAGGGGGCTAGACGGAAAAAATTCTTACGAAAAGTTGTCACGACACTTTTTGCTATTGTAAGCTGTGCGGCGTGCGCATGTTTCTCTGTCTCTCTCTTATAAAAAGCAAGCCAGATTTTTGTGTGCATCTGCACTGAGTGTCTTTTTTTTGAAGTATCAGTAAAAAATCTGAAATTTACAGGGGAGTTAGTAAAAATATAGTAAAAAATAATGCACAGGGTCTCGAATTTCTAAAACTTGAATTGAACGAGATATGACCAAAAGATTAGGACACTCAATCCTGATGCGCCGCTAAATACGAATATTTTCAAAAGTATTGACCCTAGGATTATAATTTTTAGTTCTGGAGTTAGTAAAAAATTTCTAAAAACTTTTGGGAAATTTTCAAATCAATAGAATGTACCGTTACAGATTTATAACGGTTTAACTAGGACACTCAGTTCTTACGCCGTAAGGATTGAGTGTCCTGCTAAATATGGGTTTATTGGAATAAATACATAAAAATAACATTACCATCTTGTAGTCTGACCCTCAAAACAATTTCTAAAAGAGAAACTATGTCGAAAAAGCTTACCCTTTTAAAATAAATGAAAGATTTCATTTTTACGAAACGTCTGTACTGAGTGTCTTTTATTTTTGAAAAAAAAGGGTCAAATAGTAGTTTTAGAAATTTGGCACTTGGTGCAAAAGTTTTTACTAATTGAATACTAAAACATGATATATAATTTGTTTTTCTAAATTGTATATTTTTAGAGTAAATCCACTTTTTGCGGTTTTCTGTGAGTGTCTTTTTTTTTCGAGGTTGAGCAAAATTAATGAAATTAACAGGGGAGTTAGTAAAAAATTAGTAAAAACTTTTGTAGTAAGTGGCGAATTTCTAAAACTTAAATTGAATTTTTTATGAGCAAAATACTAGGACACTCAATCCTTACGTTTTAAAAAAGTGAAAAACCTCGATATCTCGGTAAGTATTAACTTTTTTTTCAGGATTTTTTTTTCTAGAGTTAGTAAAGAATTTCTAAAAACTTTGTAAAAAAAAATATACAGGCTAACACGTGGTGTTACTGAGTTATAGCGGTTTAATTAGTTTCACTGAGCGTAAGAACTGAGTGTCCTAGTTAAACGGCTCTACAGATAAAACTAAACCTCGTAGATAAAAACAACTTATATCCACGAGTTTTACTAATTTTTTACTAACTCTGGATATAAAATTCATTTTTGTAAGTTTTATATTTTTTGAGAAAATCCACATTTTCATGTTTTTCACTGAGTGTCCCATTTTTTTCAAAATATCAAAATGATTTTTTCAGGAGAGTTAGTAAAACATTAGTTACATCGTTTGCACTAGGTGTCGAATTTCTAAAACTAAAATTATTCTTTTTATGATCAAATAACTACAGTCCAGACGCCCGAAAAACATGAAAAACCTCGATATCTCGATAAATATTAACTTTTTTCCTAGGATTTTTTTTTCAGTAGTTAGTAAAAAATTAGTAAAATCTTTTGCACTAGGTGCCAAATTTCTAAAACTGAAATCAAATTTTTTATTATCAAAAAACTAGGACACTCAATCCTTACGTTTTAAAAAAGTGAAAAACCTCGATATCTCGGTAAGTATTAACTTTTTTTTCAGAATTTTTTTTCCAGTAGTTAGTAATGAATTTCTAAAAACTTTTACAAAAAAAACCAACAGGCTAACATGTGTTGTTACTGATTTATAGCGAATAATTAGTTTCACTGAGCGTAAGAACTGAGTGTCCTAGTTAAACGGCTCTACAGACAAAATTAAACCTCGTAGATAAAAACAACTTAGATCCACGAGTTTTACTAATTTTTTACTAACTCTGGATATAAAATTCATTTTTGTAAGTTTTATATTTTTTGAGAAAAAACACATTTTCATGTTTTTCACTGAGTGTCCCATTTTTTTCAAAATATCAAAATGATTTTTTCAGGAGAGTTAGTAAAACATTAGTTACAACGTTTGCACTAGGTGTCGAATTTCTAAAACTAAAATTATTCTTTTTATGATCAAATAACTACAGTCCAGACGCTCGAAAAACATGAAAAACCTCGATATCTCGATAAATATCAACTTTTTTCTTAGGATTTTTTTTTCAGTAGTTAGTAAGGAATTTCTAAAAACTTTTACAAAAAAAACCAACAGGCTAACATGTGTTGTTACTGATTTATAGCGGTTAATTAATTCTGTTTTACGGAGCGAGCTAAATGAATAAAGCCGTGAGTTGTTCTCACCATGAATAATTCTTATACCTAGGCACTATTATTCAACTGACCACTATTTAATTTGTTGGCAATACTTTCTCTCTGATAACATACACGTTCAAACACTTGGCTGCCTCCCGACTCCTGGTGCCCAACTTTTACGAGGCTGCTGACTTTGGGAAGATCAACTTTTGCACACAGAATTAACACACACACGCACATACACACACACACACACACACACACACTAACACACATAATACACCTAGGGACCTGTTTAATTGAATAAGAAGGAGGGCGCCGGCAACTGCAACATAGTTTTATAAACTATCGCAATTTCCAACGTTCATGGCGTTTAAGATTAACGTGTATTTTAAGCGCAAATAAAGATTTATTATTTATATTAAGGGGTACGATTTTGCAAATTTACGCTAGGGCGTATTACAAGACGGATGTCGCAAAATTTAACAAAATTTATAAGAAACCAGTTGTTAAAGGATTTGAAATTTTAAAATTGGCGCCAAATGTATTTTTATTTATGTTATTGGCAAATGCTTCAGATGTACAGAAAGCAAATTAGAAAAAATTGATGTCAAATATTAACCTGTCAAAATTTTCAATTATATCTGTGCATTTTTGTCATTCAATCTTCCCTCAATAGCGCTTCACGGTTCTGCTCGTAATTTTGTATCAATTAATTTTTAAGGAAATAAAAGCCTTCCAAGTTATTTTTTGTTGTATAACTGTACACTGTACACTGTACACCCCGTACACCAGTTAAAGCAATTTCAACCATAATCATAGCCAAAACAAGTTCTCAAATAAATAGTAGTGATTACGACTTTACTAATTAAGCAAAGGAGCGATGCAAGTCCATTAGTTATTTTAAACAGGGATTTTAGGCCATTCGATTGTAGTTGACATGACCGTAGGTATACGTAACCTACAAGACGGACGTTGCAAAATTTTACCTTTAACCAATAGTAAGTGGCACGTTCTTATTAATAATAAGGAGTATTTCTACTCTAAGAGTAGAAATACTCTTTATTGTGTCCAATGTAAAAAAAGGTACTTAACTTACTATGACAATATTATAACACATTGGCTCACAATGGGCGGCCTTATCGCTTAAAGCGACCTCTTCCAGGTAACCAACTTTTGGATGAATACATTATCTAATGAAGAGTAGGGTTTATGTGGAAAATGTTAGGTATTTTAAAAACTTGTAATAATAGGCATAATATAATATGTTCTACCATACCATACGTATAGGGGCTAGGGGTGTGCATGATAAATCTGCATTAACCTATAATTAAATAAATAAATAAATATTTCAGGACATTTCACACAGCGCCACCTAACCCCAAACTAAGCAACTTAATGCTTGTGTTATGGTGGTTAGGATAACGGATATAATACTTATATGCTTTTCGTTTTTAAATACATACTTATAATAGATATTGAAAACCACCCAGACCAGAAACAAATACCTGTGGATCACACAAACATTTGTCCCATGCGGGAATCGAACCCGCAACCTTTTGCGTTGCAGGCGGGTATAAGCCCACCGCGCCACAGAGGTTGTTAAATCTCAACCTGAGCCTATGCTCAGGCAGTATAATGATTTACTTACCGTTGTGCAGGTTTGCAACCAAGCTTGCCTTGAGATCGCTATTAGCGATAAGACCGCCAATTATAACACTTCTTTCTGTGTAATCTTAGTTCTAAGTTTATATTTTTGTATTTGTGTGAACAATAAAGAGTTTTCTATTCTATTCTTGTCTGACACGTGTTACTGTAAGTATATGCGAGCCCGTCTTACTTACGCGGGAATGAGGTACTGCAGCGCTAATATACACCACTCGTGCGTATTTGTATGAGTGACCTATTCACTATGAGCTCCTTTTGCTAGCTGCGAATGGATTAGCACTACGCCCGTACGTAAACTTGCAAAATCATAACAATATAAATAAAAGCCAATAACATAAATAAAAATACATTTGGCGCCAATTTTAAACAACTGGTTTCTTATAAATTTTGTTAAATTTTGCGACATCCGTCTTGTAATACGCCCTAGCGTAAATTTGCAAAATCGTACCCCTTAATATAAATAATAAATCTTTATTTGCGCTTAAAATACACGTTAATCTTAAACGCCATGAACGTTGGAAATTGCGATAGTTTATAAAACTATGTTGCAGTTGCCGGCGCCCTCCTTCTTATTCAATTAAACAGGTCCCTAGGTGTATTATGTGTGTTAGTGTGTGTGTGTGTGTGTATGTGCGTGTGTGTGTTAATTCTGTGTGCAAAAGTTGATCTTCCCAAAGTCAGCAGCCTCGTAAAAGTTGGGCACCAGGAGTCGGGAGGCAGCCAAGTGTTTGAACGTGTATGTTATCAGAGAGAAAGTATTGCCAACAAATTAAATAGTGGTCAGTTGAATAATAGTGCCTAGGTATAAGAATTATTCATGGTGAGAACAACTCACGGCTTTATTCATTTAGCTCGCTCCGTAAAACAGAATTAATTAACCGCTATAAATCAGTAACAACACATGTTAGCCTGTTGGTTTTTTTTGTAAAAGTTTTTAGAAATTCCTTACTAACTACTGAAAAAAAAATCCTAAGAAAAAAGTTGATATTTATCGAGATATCGAGGTTTTTCATGTTTTTCGAGCGTCTGGACTGTAGTTATTTGATCATAAAAAGAATAATTTTAGTTTTAGAAATTCGACACCTAGTGCAAACGTTGTAACTAATGTTTTACTAACTCTCCTGAAAAAATCATTTTGATATTTTGAAAAAAATGGGACACTCAGTGAAAAACATGAAAATGTGTTTTTTCTCAAAAAATATAAAACTTACAAAAATGAATTTTATATCCAGAGTTAGTAAAAAATTAGTAAAACTCGTGGATCTAAGTTGTTTTTATCTACGAGGTTTAATTTTGTCTGTAGAGCCGTTTAACTAGGACACTCAGTTCTTACGCTCAGTGAAACTAATTATTCGCTATAAATCAGTAACAACACATGTTAGCCTGTTGGTTTTTTTTGTAAAAGTTTTTAGAAATTCATTACTAACTACTGGAAAAAAAATTCTGAAAAAAAAGTTAATACTTACCGAGATATCGAGGTTTTTCACTTTTTTAAAACGTAAGGATTGAGTGTCCTAGTTTTTTGATAATAAAAAATTTGATTTCAGTTTTAGAAATTTGGCACCTAGTGCAAAAGATTTTACTAATTTTTTACTAACTACTGAAAAAAAAATCCTAGGAAAAAAGTTAATATTTATCGAGATATCGAGGTTTTTCATGTTTTTCGGGCGTCTGGACTGTAGTTATTTGATCATAAAAAGAATAATTTTAGTTTTAGAAATTCGACACCTAGTGCAAACGATGTAACTAATGTTTTACTAACTCTCCTGAAAAAATCATTTTGATATTTTGAAAAAAATGGGACACTCAGTGAAAAACATGAAAATGTGGATTTTCTCAAAAAATATAAAACTTACAAAAATGAATTTTATATCCAGAGTTAGTAAAAAATTAGTAAAACTCGTGGATATAAGTTGTTTTTATCTACGAGGTTTAGTTTTATCTGTAGAGCCGTTTAACTAGGACACTCAGTTCTTACGCTCAGTGAAACTAATTAAACCGCTATAACTCAGTAACACCACGTGTTAGCCTGTATATTTTTTTTTACAAAGTTTTTAGAAATTCTTTACTAACTCTAGAAAAAAAAATCCTGAAAAAAAAGTTAATACTTACCGAGATATCGAGGTTTTTCACTTTTTTAAAACGTAAGGATTGAGTGTCCTAGTATTTTGCTCATAAAAAATTCAATTTAAGTTTTAGAAATTCGCCACTTACTACAAAAGTTTTTACTAATTTTTTACTAACTCCCCTGTTAATTTCATTAATTTTGCTCAACCTCGAAAAAAAAAAGACACTCACAGAAAACCGCAAAAAGTGGATTTACTCTAAAAATATACAATTTAGAAAAACAAATTATATATCATGTTTTAGTATTCAATTAGTAAAAACTTTTGCACCAAGTGCCAAATTTCTAAAACTACTATTTGACCCTTTTTTTTCAAAAATAAAAGACACTCAGTACAGACGTTTCGTAAAAATGAAATCTTTCATTTATTTTAAAAGGGTAAGCTTTTTCGACATAGTTTCTCTTTTAGAAATTGTTTTGAGGGTCAGACTACAAGATGGTAATGTTATTTTTATGTATTTATTCCAATAAACCCATATTTAGCAGGACACTCAATCCTTACGGCGTAAGAACTGAGTGTCCTAGTTAAACCGTTATAAATCTGTAACGGTACATTCTATTGATTTGAAAATTTCCCAAAAGTTTTTAGAAATTTTTTACTAACTCCAGAACTAAAAATTATAATCCTAGGGTCAATACTTTTGAAAATATTCGTATTTAGCGGCGCATCAGGATTGAGTGTCCTAATCTTTTGGTCATATCTCGTTCAATTCAAGTTTTAGAAATTCGAGACCCTGTGCATTATTTTTTACTATATTTTTACTAACTCCCCTGTAAATTTCAGATTTTTTACTGATACTTCAAAAAAAAGACACTCAGTGCAGATGCACACCAGATTTTTCATTAATCGAACTTCGTTCCATCCGGGTGTCCCTTGACACCTGTTTTTTTTAATTTATTTTTAAGATTACATTTTATCATTGCCAAGAAATAGCTACACATGTTCTTAATAAGATCGCAACAGTATAATAAAAACTATTCAAAATAATCTGCTCGTGATGTAGGTAGATCCTTTGTCCATAGCTTCCATGGTCTATGCGCCTGATGAAATCACCACACTAAACGAAGTAAAAAGAGTGAACAGCGTTCAGAATTCAAAAGGCGTTATTAGGGTGGCAGAGCAAAACCCCCAAATAATAAATGAGGCTTATTTTTACCTCTGCCCTTTATAAATTACAAGGGCAGGCAAGCCACTTTCCATGAAATAATGGATTTGTAATTTGTAAGTTATATATTGAAAGATTACACACACACACACACACACACACACACACACACACACACACACACACACACACACACACACACACACACACACACACACACACACACACACACACACACACACACACACACACACACACACACACACACACACACACACACACACACACACACACACACACACACACACACACACACACACACACACACACACACACACACACACACACACACACACACACACACACACACACACACACACACACACACACACACACACACACACACACACACACACACACACACACACACACGGTTACATTACTGTGCTCCGGTAGGAGGGCACTGTAGCTAGTAAAATTACTGGGCTAAAGAGTCTTAACATCTTATGACTCTTGAGTAAGAAGCGTTGGTGCAGTGCTCCTAGAATTTCACATAATTGTGAAATCCTAGGTAACACTGTACTGATTTTGGGCAGCCGTTATCTCTTAACATCAGGAGAGCGTCTTGCTCGTCTTCTACTTCATCACATAAAAAAAAAAAAAAAAAAAAAAAAAAAAAAAGATACAAAATTAAATGATTCCAGGTGAATTATCGTGCACTATGCAACGCCCTGGAAGTCCTGTACGCGACGTCGAGCGCGCAGCCTTGTTGATTGCTCTCCTGTCGTCTTCCTTCTACCCTCGTGCTGTTAAACTGCTTAGTCATAATAAACGTTTCAATGATGCGTTTTTGTTTTGTCTTGCAACCTAGATTATTGATTTATTCCTATATTCCCCCATGATCCAATGAACGCGCAGGGAAAAAAATTTAGTACCCTAACTCGCTGAGGCAAAGTACCTACCTGACACGGTTGCATATTAAAAGGCTTATTACACCTGGCTAAATTTAGAAGCCTAAATTCAGTCGCCACTGAATTAAGTCGTGTAATCACATTGAGCATCTTAAATTTAAAAGAAAGTATCGTTCATCCTAATTTAGATTCTGAATTTAGTGACTAAATTCAGCCAAGTGTAAATAAGGCTTTCATAAACCAGAAAAGCGTGGTTAACCGCTAGTGCGTTCCTACGCTTATAGCTAGTAGTAAGCGGCGGGCACTTCAGTTTATTTCAATGTCTCCTAATTAAGAGGTAAAGACATTGTTTCCCTTATTATCCGCTAAGTGTTGTCCGTCCACTTTGTAGTGATTTCTCTGTACTTAAAAAGTATATTTTTTTTAAAGAATTATAGATATTTTAGGGTGTATAATGCTATGTTTGACTCCTCTATGAATGCTGCCCTATTAAGAATTGTTGACATTTCCAAGACCTACCTACTTTATAAGATAACTGGATTACACACACAGACAAAAAGTCAACACGTTTTATTTACAATTGGTTTATTGCGACATACACAATTTGTATATGTGAAGTTTGTTCATGTCGAGTACTTAATTCTAAAAATTCATCCCTACACAATGGAAGAAACATTTAGTTCGTATAAAATACATGATTTGATTTTATTAAAATCTTTTACCAAATAAAAATACAAAACTACAACATTTTCTGCAATGAGATCCAGAACATCTACTACAGTCAATCAATTGAAGGGCGGCTGTATCGACGCACGCGCACACACACACACACACACTCGTATATTCACATACAACACACACACAACACATTCATTCGACGACTCCCCGGGACGCGGGGACACTGTAATTAATTTATAAGCTCTGTTATAATTAAATAGTTACTCCTATGTTTCAGTTCCAAAGGTAAAGATCTCTAGACAACAATGTCAAAATTGAATCTAATCAATCGGCAATAATACTCAAGTGAATCTATAATCCATACTATATTAAAATAATTATACGCGAACGCGACCTCGGCCGCGTCGCATACGACAGTACTTTTATCCTTAAAAATTTCTTAAGAGATTAGTATCTTAAATTAATCAATGTGGAATGGAACGACGTGCCCTCGGCGCGGCGCGGCGCCTCGGCCCGGGGGAGGGGGCGGGGGCGGGGGGGCCGCAGGGCGCGGGGGGCATCGCGACCGTGACTTAACCTGCAACAACACAACACACCGTCAGCCGCCGTCAACAACAACCGACACGAGCCCGCGAGCGGGTCCTGCGACGAGTCTCACCTCACTATGGACTGAGCTGACTATATCGGCAGGTATCGGTGTGCGGGAAGCTGGCGCGCTAGTAGGGCTGATGCCTCTGGTTGGCGCGGCCGCCGCCGCCGCCGCCGCGCTGCTTGCCCTGGTACCCGCCCGCTGCAACACACACCCCGCATACAACACTCCGCCGCACGCGCCCCGCGACCTGCTTCTACTACGTCTGTCTACACTACGCGCACGACGCCGAGCCGAGCGGTCCTCCTTTTCTAAACTCGATACGTATTTATTCAAAATGTTGTTGAGAAAACACTTAATTTCGGGCTACATTTACTATTTACTTGACACTAAAACTACTTCATGCCCATTCAATATGAGTGTGGATCAATTACGAAAGAAAAGTACACACAGATGGTATAGATTACGATGAGTTTAAAGTGTATGGTATGATGTCACGGTACATAGTCACTAAGACGACATTATTTACTGGTGTGAGTGGTATTTCAACACGGATACTAAATATCGTATTTCAATGCAACTGATACAACATAATAATATACATATTACTAACCTACTCTAAATCAGATTTAACTTTTTCATATTGGTGTATAATCAACTTGTAACGACGGTGAACTAATAATAATTACATTTTATTATGTAAAGTTTAGTATATTTATTATAATAGACCATGCATATCTAGAAAAAAACCAAAATAATACAGAACATTCACGTTTCGAAAGAAAACACTTCTGCATTGATTTATCAGCAATAAAAAATTAGGATCTTGAGGTACTTATATAAAATGAAAACTAACTAATCGACTAACTGACCAATGATTGAATTCACTATGTCGGCATCGGCCGCACACAGATAACACAAGTCAGTGTCAGTATAAAACTAGCCATAATATATGATGGTGAAGTTAGTGAGTAATGTTGCCATCATTGTTAGTATACAACTAAGCTAAGATGCATTCACAACAAGCCACCATGCCACGACGCGATCACTACAGTGGACGAGCTACGTCACCGCGTGTACAGCCGTACAGTTTACACAAGGCGACACCGACGCGACGCGACTCACAGATAACGGTGCATACACTAACAAACTCACGTCAAATACGTAAGCGCGACATACACTAGATTCTATTTAAGATCCTTACAAATATTTTCACTTAAAATGAGCAGTCGAAAACATTTGTAAGGAGTACAACTGGCGCGCCGCAGGTTCACGCGCCGAGGACTATCTACTTGCAAGAATAATGTTCAAATCCATTAAATAGAGAGTGGAGCTACGCAACAAACATCGCAACCAACGTGTATTAGTGGCATGTACATAGAGTGTGTAGAGTACAGTACAGCAGTACATATATAGAAGAGGCAGTACCTTTGCCGCGGGGAGCCGCGCGCGCGCCGTACCCGCCCTCGTACCCCCCGTACCCGCCGTACTCTGCCCGCAACAACAACTCGTTAGTCTGTCCCTCTCTCTCTCTCTCTGCTGACTCTATGCAAGCTACTGCTACTGCGGCCTACACTCGATTATCTAACTTATTCAGTATCCTAGCGATGCTTTGCAACGCCTTCGATAACCTATCCTAAAACCACCTCAACATCACTCGGGGGTAGGCCTACAAACACCCTAAGTACTACATTCTAACTTAACTATTTTCATCAAAACCTAAAGTGCAGCTCACCACCAGTCTACTCACTATGAGTTGTTTTATTTGAAAAGGCATCTTCAAAAGATAGGCCTAATACTTGCTTTATCATATTACTCGTCTATTGTTGTCAACATTATTATCTAGTGTCGCGATAAGTTTATCTGAACCCTAAGTATATCCTATAAATGTATGCAATATCATAGCTGATGTAACGTTGTATTCAAGAGGTCCGCTCGCCGACATCGCACTCGACATGATATTAGCACTGAGATTATGTTGGCCGTGCATTATGCTTCACAAACTATTTTTTTTACAATATTTTCTAGTAATGACTTGTATATTGCACTAATAGAGTACCATCTATGGTGTAGTGTGTCTACTGTCTACATGTAGATGACAAGTGATGCGACGGCAAGTAGAAGGCGGCGGAGTGAGTTAGAGGCAGAGGCAGCGCGTGAGAGCTGGCCGGCGCCGGTTAGTGAGGTGTGTCGTGTCATGGCATGTGTGAGGGTGAGGGGGAGGAATGAGGGTTAATATGGAAACACATTGAGAATGTTTGTAACAGTGCTTTATTCAAAGCTTCATCAATATCTTTATCACTTTCACAATGTCTCTCCATATTTACCCCATTTCCCATATGTAGCATGTGGCGTGAGTCCAAAAAGTAAAATAATAATACGAAATAAGAAAATAACTCTAGCGACATTGCTACATGTGTCAAAAGTGGTATTACAAATAAACACTTATATAAACATAAGGCAGGTAACATCAATATATGTACAAATATACTAGTACCCGGTGAGACGATGACAAAGAATGTACGAGCTACGTACGTACGATAGCGGAACAGCACTGTCGCGCCGCGGCTCGGCCTACAACTAACCTAAGAATATACGAGCACTAATCAGGCAGCTACTCGGGAATACGGCACCGACGCGTTATACTATCCTGATTGTACACCGACGATATCTCCATACCAATATTAAATATATAGAAAAATAAATATTTTCTACACACTAAGTTAAACACCTAAGCTTCGCGTGATGTCGATCTCTTCCGATAATGTAAAACAATATAAGTTCAGCACACGTGTAAATAGTAGGCATCTCGAGGACGGAGGCGCGCCTCGCTCGCGACGCTGGCCTAGCCTAGCTTACAGTCTACGCATACATCCTAGGATCAGGTAACATCAGTCGAGGTAACGTGTCGGCGAGCGGACCGGCGGACGGCCCCACTACAACTGCTTGCCGCGTTTACCGTAATTGGGGTATCCGGAGTAATCGTAACCGCCGTAGCCTCCGTAGCCGTCGTAGCCGTAACCGCCGTATCCGTAGCCGTCGTAGCCGCCGCCGTAGCCGCCCTGGCCGTAGCCGTAGCCGCCGTAGCCCTGGTTGCCCCAGGCGCCCTGGCCGCCGTAGCCGCCGCGACCGCCGCGGCCGCCGCGCGCGCCCCTACCGCCGCGCCCGCCGCCGCGCCCCATGCCCCCGGGCCCGTCCGGCTTCGGCGTCGCGCGCTTCACGTCCACCTGCACACAACCACACGTCACTCCACTCCTGAAACTCAATCTTTCACATTTATTTCCATGGGTCACTTTACTCCAGCACTCACTTCCTTTCCAGCGATGGTCTGTTTGGGAGTTTTGAGCAACTCGTTGACCACTTGCTCCGACTCGAATGTGATGAAGCAGAAACCTTTCCTCTGATTCTTTGTTTTGTCGAAGGGCATTTCCACTTCTATGATCTGCAAAAAAATTAGAAACATGAAGACAATTCTGGACATTTATCCGTTTGGTCATTTATAGATCTTTACATAAATCAGTGGCCCGGGTTTATCTTCAAAAAAATCTAGAATTTGAAATCTCACCATTACCGGATTTGTCATCACTTAATAAAAACTACTTAATATGACCACAGAAAAATTTACATAAAGTGTGACTCACTTTTCCAAAGTTCTCAAAGAAGTTTCTGATTTCATCATCTGAGATTTCACTGCTGAGTCCACCGACGAAGATCTTGCCGTGTCTCGCTTTGGCTTTCTTTGGGTCCACCTTTTTGTTGTTGATGGTGTGTTCTCCAGCGGCCATCACTTTGTCGATGGAGTCTGGAGCTTTGAACACGATGAATGCAAACCCTCGTGACCGCCCCGTGTTGGGGTCAGTCTTTACATTGATGCTCTCGATTTCACCGTACGCTCCAAAGTGATCACGTAATTCCTCTGCAAATAATGGCAGATGTTAAAACAGGATACACAATATACCTAAATGTCTAAGATAATCAGAATATAACTTCAGAAATGTGGGTATAAAGCTTCTTCAACAATTATTCAGAAGCAGAACTGTATTAGGTCATCATGGTAATGTTTATCTATCAGTCAGTAATACACAGTAGAGTGAAACTTACTGTCTGTGGTCTCCCAGCTCAAGCCTCCAACAAATAGTTTCCTGTGAACATGACAATGACAGTATAAGTGTAAAGGAAACAAGGGCATCTGTGTATCTCGTGTCCTGATCAAGAAACTGACTTAAACAATTTAACATTAAAACTATGCAGTACTTGTTTACAGTACTTTACAGCTACATTTTTGTTCAAAAACAAACTCCAAGCACTGCAGCAAAACAAATTGACAACCTGTAAGTTACAAAAACTGGAAATTTACATTGAATAAGTATCAATAATTTGAGACAACGAAACATGAAACAAAATCGTTACAGTGATATCGTAAGATTTAAAATAGGCAAATGTGAACGAGGCCCAAAATTAAGTGGCAGACTGGTAGTCAGTTTGGTCGATTACTTTAGTGTGAGCCCAGATATATACCATCGGCGTCCTGGCGCGGGAGCGGCGGCAGCGGCGCAGGCTCACACCTGCAGAGAGACACAGCGTTAGTGACGCCCAAACTGACCGCGCGGGCCAGCGACCCGCGCTGCACCGATTTCAAATCTTGCTAACCTACGCCGTTACTTACTACCGCGACCAACTACGAATATGGGTTCGAGCTCAACAGACGACAAAATCGATACCGGACCGGAGCCGGTGCCGGGTGCAAACCGACGCGCAATACGACGCCATTTTACTTCGTGCGGCTCGCGTTATCTTTGTTATACAAAAGGAAACTCGTTACTACTCTGAAATGAAAACTATTATGTCTAATGCTAACTTCGAGCCGCAGAGTGTACGCTGTAAAGGCGAAAACTAAAAATTTAGAAAAGATTTCGAAGATATCGAGAGATTGAACTAGCCGATAATGGAAATGCCAAACCGACGCCATTGCGGCGAGCAAAAAAATTGAACCGAAAAGAAAGATATTAGCCTCTGCTAATATTACTAATATTTACAAAAATGCACTGATAAATTAAATTTTCGTTACTGTACGGTTGTAAGACAAAAATATGTGATAAAATGGGATAAATACCTGTCATCGTCGCGACCCGGAGCTTCGGCACTGTTATGTTCTTGCCCATCGCCGCCACCGTTCTCCGAATTTCCATTTAGTTGATTATCAGTAACATCTTGTGCGAAATTATCGTTATTTGCCATGGTAGGTTACTTACAGCCTAAATTAACAATAATCTAAATTCTACGGTCTACACACGACCTTTAACACTGAATGCCAAATGCAGAAGAAAGAACGAAATTGATGGAAATAGCACGATGAGTCGGCGCGAAATCGTTTGTTATGTTGGCTATATGTACAAAGGGACGCGCTTTTTTTTTAAAGGCCACCAATCAGAGAACAGTAGTAGAATAGAGGTCAATAGCATTTCTGCGGAAAAGAAAGAGTAATAGCGTATTCACAACGTGAGTGAAAGAGAAAGACTATTTGGCAGTACAAAGATGAATCAATACTATATAGACAACATCAGAAACCAAATTCATAATTTGTAGAGCTGCGCATAGCGAATAGAGTAGTGACGCCATCAGCGCTATAATGTAATTCACGACAACAATTGAAAACTGTATTATGATGAAATTATGAAGGAAATAAATTTTGTTTGGCGGATTTTTATGACATTTCAACTTCAAAACTGTCAACTAAATTCATTTCAATTATTGTCAACTCATAATTTACTATGTGACAAATGATAAAATTCACTACAGGCCACTACGGTTTAGCTACATCGCATCATTGTCATCTTACAGACTCATGTAGATTCTGTCTTCGGCTGATCATGTTCTTTATTATTATAAAATCTGTTAAGAGGTTAATGATCTGCATGTTGATTCTTCACGAAAAAGAAACGACGACGCAGCATAACGTATAACCTATAAAACACATATAATTATATTTTCAAGAACGCCATTTTGAAGCTACAAAAAATGTAAAATTTAAATAAATTAAGATGCGTTTGATTTTGTAGTGGCATCGCAAGGATTTTCAAAACTTTTTTCAAAATTTTGTAAACATTTGATAGTAGACGTTAGAAAAAATAGAGGCGATATTGGTATATGGAATAAAGTAAAGTAAAGCCAGAGAAAGAAGTTTTTATCCCACTTTCACGCCCTCCATGTTATTAATTTACTTCACCTCCGGTCTCATCATTGCTTATGAAAGTGAAATCCTAAAGGCTAATCTATCGGTCATTAAAAAGATACGATCTTAGCTTAAGGACCCTCGAGCGTATCCTCACGCAATCCTCGAGAGTTTGTTATTGTTCAAAGTTCAAAGCATGCCTGCCACGACACCGCCGCGCAATCGTCACGTCGTGTTACCGGCGTGCGGCGAGTGTCACCTGGCGACCGCTGCGCTGTCATTACAAAAGTAAGCGGCTGGGTCCGCTAATGCAGCGCAGCAGGCGCCTGCTGATTACGAACGACACACGTCGGACGTCGATGAAATCCGATGATGCTTGAATCATCTTTTACATGCGATGTAAACCCCTAGTGTTTATATCACAACCATTAAACAATATTTTCTACGTAAAATAAAGATAATTTTCTATTACTTGATTTTTCGGCGCTGCACATCTATCGCGAGATAATTGCGAATATATAATAACTCTGAAGGAAGTACATTATCTATGGTGAATAATAAATACTGGCAACAAAAAAACCAATGTCAAATGTCACATGATTTTTTTATAATAGCTGCACATAATTCTCACGTTTGCCAAAGGTAGTCCATAAAATAACAAAATAATATTGATTTTCATAGAAATAATAAATCATGGTACTTTTATGAAACACAATTTTATTGTGTTTTACTGTAACTCATTTATTTATTATTATTATCACATCGTTATTATAGTGTGTATAAAAATTAGAATTTCTATAATCAATATTATATTTTTTAAAGATAGGTAACTGGTGACTGGTAACATTTAACAAAATTGACACCCGAGCGGTGAGGTAGGCTCTTTTTCTGTTTTCAGTCATATTTATTGTGAAAATTACGCGATTTTCTTGCTGATCAGTTGCAGATTACACTATTTTAATGCCTAAATTTTATTAAGGTGAGTGTTTTTATCTTATTAAATGTATATGTGTTAGTATAATGTAATATTTTGGTTGTCGGCAGTGTTTCAACTATTGAAGGTTAATCCCTCTTATTATCATGTTCTAGGACTGCATTGTCAGTTTTGATCGTTATTTTAGAGATTTCTTTCAATAATTGCCAATAAGAAATGTAATTAAAACAGTAAGTAAAATGATATTATGTGGTATAGCGAGCGTATAATAGGGTTCAATCACCATGCGTGGTGAGTGGTTTGACAATACGAGGTACATTGTTTGTCCTGTGCGATATTGTCTACCGTAGGGGGTAGCTTCTGCAATGTAAACACCTGGTGACACCTTGAGTGGACCTATTAATTAATGGCGCATACAATTTAATTGGTATGATATTATTTATAACAAAGGCAGATCATTCATATTTATTATCCTGTATTAGAAATTTACATTTTGATTGTAGTGGGCGTTTAAAATTATTTTATTAATCAATCTGTGTTTGGTAATAATTCTGTAATGCTCGGTTTTCATTATATTCTTAATATGAATAGAAAAAGAGACAAATTATTGTAAATATTAATTAAAAATAATTTTGTGTACATACATTATCATTAATATTACATAGTTATTGCAGACAGCTTTACATGGATGCTGTGTTTATCTCAATACTATATTCACCTAAGTTTTCACTACTTTTCCTAATGTTAAACTTATGTGTTGTGTAAATCTTGTGACGTCTCAACCCAGTGGTTAAGGTCTTATGTCTCAAAGTGTGATGTTGTGTAGGTTTAGATTACATCATAAATTAACTTCAGGTGATACACACACAATTTTTACACCCATTTATATTATATAGTAGGAAATAAAAGCTTTACATTTACCTTATTACATTACGGTGTACTAACTATAAAATCTAATCTCTGGGTATAACACAAGTTGTGGAAATATTGGCAATATGAATGATGTAAAGACAAAGATGAAAGTCTGTTCCAACTGTGTGCATCAGTACTACAGTTATCTGTGTTTCTATCTCAATTTTGCAACATTTATGTTTGCCATAGTCGAAAGAGTTAAGCGATCATCTTACAACAATACTTAACAATAGATACAAAGTTCTTTGCAACACATCTCGTCCAAAGACATAAAATAATAATCTAAAAATATTTATAGGAAAGCATAGTAGTAGTAATACTAAAGTTGTGTTTTGTGTTCTTATGTTACAATTGAGTATATTACGTCATTGCAGATAGAACTAAAAAAAAAACAACAAAAGAGTAACATTTTTTTATGTTAGAGACAGACAAACAAGCAAACGGCCCACCTGATGGTGGCCTATTCCACAACCTGCAAGTGTGTGGGAGAAACTATCTTGTAAAGAGATTTGTCCGAGACTCCCACACGTTAACCCTTTAACCACCACCGTCGGATATATCCGACAAGCCTGTTCTGTTACGTAACCGCCAGAGTCGTATATTTCCGACTGCACTTTAAATCTACATTTTAAGTCATAACACTGTATTTTATAAAACTATACTCGTAATTAGCTAAATATTTATAATTAAAAAAAACTTGCCTGGCGCTAGGGGCACGACAAGTGATTTTAAGTCTGGCGGTTAAAAGGTTAACAATGTGAAGATGAGCCTGAAATGCACCGCAAAGCTGCGAGCCTGAGCTTGTAATATAATGAGATGATGGTGTATTATTCCTGTATTATAATGAGTGTGTATTGTGACAGGACAGCGTATAGCTACCGGCTATCGTGCTGTATCGGGCAGTGTGATCTCAGCAATGGTAATGGAGGCGTCCCCGTCCCCGCAGAGCGTCGGCCGCGAGTTTGTCCGCCAGTACTACACGCTGCTCAACAAGGCGCCGGCTCATCTGCACAGGTATTATTGTACTACATCACACTATATTCAACACCATCATCGTCATCAGCCTATGTTCCATCATCGTCATGCCACTCAACTCGGTCCTCCAACTTTCTTCTCCACTCACCCCCAGCAACCCTCCAAATATCATCGCCCCATCTCGCCCATGGGCGCCCTACACTATGTTTATCGAGACGTGGTCTTTACTGCAGAACTCATCTACCCCAACGGTTATCGGCATCAGCAACACCCGCATTAGAAAACATTCAACATCATCTGTCGTCTTGCAACATTCAAAATAGACTCAACAATCATTTTAAAAAAAATCATAAACAAAAGTGCAGTGATATGCACGCATCGGCTCACAGAGCTGCTTGTGAATAATAATTGTCATGCTGTGTTCCGGCATGATGTTCAGTGAAGCCAGGGATTATTTATCCCACCTTCTAGGCTTAATCTGCTTTCATCAACGGCTGCGTCGTCGCTAAACATCACGCGATATTGTCGTCAAGACTTCTACCTTCCAATGATGTTTAGCCCCCTCTTGGCACATTTAGCCTCACAGACAATGTTCAGATAGGCTACTTAGACTTAAAATATATGAAAAAATGCATAATAAAATTAAAATCTATTTGCCCATTGTGACATTGTAAATAAAGTAAAAGATAAGATAAAACTAAAACACATTCCTATAATATTTTATGTCTATCAGATCCTTTTTTTTGTTTTTTTTTTGCATCAATCACCTGTGTTCTGTGTTAATTTCTGAAGTTTATTAATTTATAAAAAAGGATTATTTCATTAACAACATAAGTTTGTCAACTTTGTGCACATTATAATAATAATAATTGAGATTTTGTGCTCCAACAGAACAGTTTACTACTTATAATGTTATTAGTGTCATATTACAAGTTGTGTGGCCAACCTATATGTTACAGTCTCAGGTAGCCAAGACTGCTGATCTGACATAATTTATTATACAAAAAAAAGCAGCCTATGTGTTATTCCAGGGTATAAGCTATCTACGTACCAAATTACTACAACAGCTCAATCAGTTCAGTTGTTTAACATGAAAAGGTTACAAACTTTCTCACATCCATACATTATAATATTAGTAAGTACTTATATTGAAGTGTGATTTCCCTGAATATACTGATAATATGCTATGAATCATAATTTTATTACATCTTCAACATAATAATATAACTTAGTTAATAATTCTAGATAGAGGATTTTGGGTGGGGAATCCCCACTGGGGATGTGCTACGTCACATTTCAGTACAAAATGATTTGACCTGATTTTTGCTAGTGACGTCATGACCTCACACGTAAAAACATTAGTGCTTTGTATTTCATTCGTTTTTAATCGTCAACGCTTTTGGAATGATTATGATTAAAACTTATTAATTATTCATATTGATGATGTAAATGTTTTTGTAATTGTAGAAAATGCTATTATTGTAGCATTAAGTCATTCCTAGCTTTGTAGTGAATAATAAATAAACAAATAATATAATATAAAATATAAATATTTCAGGACGTTTCACACAGCGCCACCTAACCCCAAACTAAGCAACTTAATGCTTGTATTATGGTGGTTAGGATAACGGATTTAATACTTATATGTATATACTTTTCTTTTGTAAATACATACTTATAATAGATATTGAAAACCACCCAGACCAGAAACAAATACCTGTGGATCACACAAACATTTGTCCCATGCGGGAATCGAACCCGCGACCTTCTGCGTTGCAGGCGGGTATTAGCCCACCGCGCCACAGAGGTCGTCTAATTTTCTAATTATAATGTAAATGTGAAGGACTTGGTGGAGGTCTTTGCCCAGCAGGGGGACAGCATAGACTAAAAAAAAAAATAGAAAAAATGAAAATGTGTGCTTGTCGCAGGTTCTACAACAACTACTCGTCGTTCGTCCACGGCGGGCTGGATGCGCCCAACCGCGAGACGCTGCCGGTGGTCGGGCAGAAGCAGATCCACAACCGCATCCAGCAGCTGAACTTCCGCGACTGCCACGCCAAGATCAGCCAGGTGGACGCTCAGGCCACGCTGGGCAACGGTGTCGTGGTGCAGGTGACGGGCGAACTCTCCAACGGTGGCGCGCCCATGCGACGCTTCACGCAGACCTTCGTGCTCGCCGCGCAGTCGCCCAAGAAGTACTACGTGCACAATGACATCTTCCGGTACCAGGTGGGTCATTTGGAACGACTGTTGGTTATAGAGCTCCAGATCGGTCACAGTTTAGTCGATCTCGGCCGATCAGTTCACTCTAGATGTTAAATCAGAACGGTCACAGTTTAGTTGGATCTCAGCTGATCTGTTTAGAGTCTAGATGCAAAAGTACCAATGTAGTTAAAAACATTTTTAAACAAACTACAATCCCATCCACCAACAACAAATCTGCTTATAGTCAAGTGACTGATTGCAGATGGGAGCAGAACATAAAAAAAAACTACAATGTGGTTTGAATTTGGGAGATTTAAAGAGTTTCTTTAAATTCAGTCAAGCATGTAACAAGCATGTAAGTTCATGTAACAAGTTTAACATGGTTGTATGCATTGATATAAGAAAATAGGAAGATGCGTTATAGCGCTATTGTTGCTATATCTAAACTCGAGCCTGCTGCACTACATAGATATTCTCTCACACACACATTTACAATACGTTATTACGTTGAATAAATTACGTTGAAAAGGACCGCATGGTCCAGTTAGTCAGCAGCCTCATAAAGAAATGATTCCGAACCTCCGAGTAGTAACTTGGAACGCCAACGGCTTGACGGACAGGCGTCAAGAATTAGAAACTTTCCTTGAAATCGAGAAGATTGACATAGCACTAGTTTCAGAAACTAGGCTCACATCTAAGTCTCACATCGCTTTTAATAATTATAAAATATATACAACAAATCATCCCTCTGGAAATAGTCACGGAGGAAGTGCAGTTATCTTAAAAAACAATATCAAACACTATATGATGGAAGAATATCGCACAGAGAAAATTCAAGCCACAACCATAGTTGTCCTAGAAAAACACAGTGAGACAGTTTTCTCTGCTGTCTACTGTCCCCCCAGACATACGATCTCAGTTCAAGATTTCAAAGATTACTTCTCTACCCTTGGTACAAGATTTGTAAGTGCTGGCGATTGGAATGCAAAACATCTGCACTGGGGCTCCAGGCTCACTACTACAAGAGGACGGCAACTACATATAGTAACACAAGACATGAAGCTGGATTACTGGTCTGGAGGAGAACCCACCTACTGGCCCACTGATAGAGATAGAATACCTGACATGCTTGACTTTTTCATAACGAAAAACATGGACGGCAACTACTTAACAGTAGAGTCCTGTACCGATCTCACCTCAGATCATACTCCTGTAATTCTGAACGTTAATTCTACTATTCAATTAGTAGAGCCTTCCTCAAAAATATATGACACAAAGACTACGAACTGGGAAAAATACAGAGATGTAATAAAATCAGAAATCAATCTTCAAACAAAAATCGACACAATAGAGGGAGTAGAAGACGAGATTGAGAAACTCAACATGCTTATACATAGAGCAGCCAACTTAGCGACCACTAAACGAAAGGGTCAGCCACCAAAAAACAACAATTATCCAAAAGAAATAAAGGAAAAAATCCAGAAGAGGCGAAAATTAAGAAAGGTCTGGCAAAATACAGGATATCCAAATGATAAAACTGAATTTAATAAATTCTCTGATGAGCTTAAAAATCTCATCAACAACCTAGAGAACGACAAACTCCAAAACATGCTTTCAAACCTCGATCCAACTGCTGACACAAATTACTCGCTGTGGAAGGTCACCAAAAACATGAAGCGCCCAAAAACACATATACCTGCCGTCAATAATAATAAAGGAGGATGGGCTAGGTCTGATCTAGAGAAAGCGACAACATTTGCCGAACACCTGAGCAATGTTTTTAATCCACACCCAGAGAGCAGTAGTGAACATACAGAAGAAATAAAAAACTACTTGGAATCACCAAATCAAATATGCTTGCCATTACAGAGTACTAGCCCTAAAGAAATCTTTCAAGAAATTAAAAATCTTAAGGAAGGGAAAGCGCCCGGGTATGATCATATAGATGCAACACTTCTAAAGAAGTTTCCGTACAAGGCAGTAATGAAACTTGTCCACATATTTAATGCTTGCCTAAGATTTGAACACTTTCCTGGACAGTGGAAGATAGCACAGGTAATAATGATCCCCAAGCCTGGTAAACCGCTAGAACAAACTAATTCATACAGACCCATCAGCCTGCTGCCAGTCATTGGAAAACTGTTTGAACGGATACTCCTTAACAGAATAAAAGTACACTTAAATACCATACTACCAAAGCATCAATTCGGATTCCGAGAAAGACATGGGACAATCGAACAAGTTCACCGTATTGTTGACATTATTAGTAGGTGTTTAGAAAATAAATTATACTGCTCTGCAGTGTTTTTAGACATCGGTCAAGCTTTCGACAAGGTATGGCATGAGGGCCTTGTCTTCAAAATCAAGAAGTTACTGCCACACTGTTTTCTTCAAATACTAAAATCATACCTCGACAAGAGAAGTTTCCAAGTTAAATGCAATGATGACAGCTCTGCGCTCAACGAAATCAACTCGGGCGTCCCCCAAGGTAGCATTTTGGGACCTATCCTGTACCTTATCTTCACTGCAGATATTCCAACAGATGATGAAACGACTTTAGCGACATACGCTGATGACACTGCCTTACTGTCCTCTCATAGCGACCCAGTAACCGCATCACACACTCTGCAAAGTCATCTAAATAAAATAGAATCATGGCTCAAGCAATGGAGAATCAAAGCAAATGAAACCAAATCTGTGCATGTAACTTTTACTCTTAGGAGAGACACTTGCCCTCCGGTAAAACTAAACAACAAAGAAATACCTCAAACAGATAATGCAAAGTACTTGGGCATGCACCTGGATAGAAGGCTCACCTGGCAGAAGCACATCTGGGCTAAAAGGAAACAATTAGATGGAAAACTTCGTAGTCTTCACTGGTTAATCGGACGAAGCTCACAACTAAATAACACCAGCAAAATCTTGGTATATAAAGCTACATTGAAGCCTATCTGGACTTATGGCATTCAATTATGGGGAACAGCTAGCAAGAGTAACATCGACATACTGGAAAGATTCCAAAATAAAGCACTAAGAACCATATTCAGTATACCCCAATGTATTAGCAATAAATACATGTATTTTGACCTAGGCATAACCACTGTTCGCGAGGAAATAGTCCAGGCAAGCCGGAAATACCAGGAGAAACTATCAACTCATGCAAACGAACTCGCACTGGCCTTAAGTGGAGAGGGTGGATTGAAATACAATCGACTGAAGAGACAAGGCGTTCCCAGTCTTACCCAAAGATTTTTAGACTGAGTCAAGAAGAGGGCTTGCTGGAAAGTCCAGCAACTGATTAGCTCTCGATGATTACAATAATTCAGGACATGAAGCTCCAGACAAACAAGTGGCTTATTGTTTTCGAACAGATTACCATAGTGCAGAAAATACATTAAAAAAAAAAAAAAAAAAAATTACGTTGAATGTACTTCCGGTGAGCGAGATAGGGCTAAAAGTTCAGTTCAAGCGAGACAGAGTCAGCGTGATTTGGAAAGTGACGGATACCGCACCGTTTGACACCCGACTTTTTTTCTTGATTGGATTTAGGCGCCGCACGGCACATCTGCGCATTTGCCAATTTCATAATTTATTTAATTCATAATTCATTTATTCCAGTAAATGTAGGTTGTTAGATACAGTTTTTTTTTATATTTAAATATACTACATTTTAATCCTTTAGATTCTAGGGCACTGTGGTTAAGTGCAAAAAAACAAGAATATAGCTTAAACCACGAATTTTCTAGGAAAACTATAGCGGTCTTTATTACTATTATTTAAAGTTGACGAAAGTTAAGGATGTTATTATTCCAGTACTACGGACGCCTAAATTAAAACTTGTAACTTGTAATAAAAGCTTCTAATGAAACAATGAATACGTGTTTTATTCCATAACAAGAATATTTATAAAAACGTTTTTATATTTTTTTTTGTTGTCGCTACTTACCTAGACTTAATTTTACTTCCTCATATTTTATGATTTTTATTATGATAATTATACATTACATTAATACACATCCTTTTTTTGACAAAAGCGCGAATTTAAAACAAATCTATGCAAAATTGGCAAATGCACTGACGTGTCGCACCAAACTAGAATTAGAAGTTATCACCAAAAAAAAAATGTATCAATATAATCAATTTTTATTTTGAAAAAATATAGTGTTTTATTGTACTTCGAATGAAAAGTGGTTTTTTTTTAGTTTTTGAACTGTTCATTCAAGTTTAAAAACACAA
Source organism: Hemithea aestivaria (assembly GCA_947507615.1). Lineage (NCBI taxonomy): Eukaryota > Metazoa > Arthropoda > Insecta > Lepidoptera > Geometridae > Hemithea > Hemithea aestivaria. The sequence goes on from OX382334.1 coordinate 17,560,920, forward strand.
GAAGGTATTATTTTATCTTAAATTGCCGGAATTTACAAAAAATGTGAACCGTGTGTTGTGTATGTTAGCCTGTAGTCTGTGATGTTAGCTTAGAGCCTAATTGCACCTAACTGGAAGTAACTGAAGTGCGGTTGTGTCGTATGGACCTGATTGGAACTACTTATTTCCGGTATGTTAATACCCCGTCTTCTAATTTTATTTAAGTCTATGGTTGTATGCATGTTGCAGGACATAGTGTTCTCAGACGAGGAGGGGTCGGGTCGGTCGGAGGGCGAGGAGGAGGAGGGCGGCGGCGCGGGGTACTTCCCGGGCGCGGCCGGCTTCCCCCCGCCCCCCTTCCCTGCGCTGGTGTCGCCCCCGCCCGCCCCCACCGCCGCCCCGCCCGCCCCCGCCGCCCCCGCCCTCAACGGCCACCCGCACTCGCTCGACGACTGCGCGCCGCAACACCCGCACCCGCTGCATCACGGTACACACACACACGCTCACTCTATTATTATTATTATATTTAGCCTAGACTGTCCCGCTGCTGGGCAAATGCCTCCCCCAAATTCCTCCATTCCTTTCGATCTAGCGCCGCCTCTTGCCAGCCCTCCAGATACAAGATCAAGTCGTCACGCCATCGTTTCCGGGGCCGGCCTCGGCGACGCCGTCCCTCTTCTGGTCCCCGCTCACACACTCACTCTATCTATCTTTAACGGGGGCTGGCAAATGAACCAGCAACACGTCGACCCGTTGGGATATATTGTGTTTTCCCCTACCTTATCCTCGTGGAAGAAGTGGGTTACACCCGCTCACTCACTCACACTACTCTACATTTTGTTCGCCACGACGCGACGATGAGACACTGATATAAAAAAATATATTATATAATTGGGGTTTACACTCTGACAGGTTACCCTACTTGTACTGTCAAAGTAAAAGCATAATTTTTAGGTTGTGTAGCCTATTATGTGCAGTTTCAGGCACCTGCCTCCTACATATATTTAGGAAATGGCCTGGACCCACAGTTTTAGCAAGTGAAATTACTGGGCAGATAAGTCTTAACATCTTATGACTCTCGAATGAGAAGCATTGGAGCAGTGCACCCAGAATTTTACCTTAATAAAACACTGGGTAGCACTGTACTAATTATGGCCAGCGTTATCTCTCACCGTCAGGAGACCGTCTTGCTCGTCTTACTTCGTTGTAAATATAACCCACAGTTTTACGTGCCGCACCGAAACACGGAACTCACTGTTATTTGTACCTTGTGTGGAATATCTAATTTCTGCCCTTGTACTCATAGTTTTCTGTGTGACAAACCTTCACTTGACTCCCGGTCTACGTCAGTCAATAAAAAAAAATTCGATCCGTTCGTGATTCGGGCTTTGCGTCGATAAATCGAGCGATCGGTCACGGTTTCCTTTCGTATATTAGAGCCGATGCCGCCGCTATATGTATTTTATGTCGGGGAGTCCACAAAATAGAACATTACATAATTTCCCGGATGGCGACGCTATCACGTGCGTTCCGGCGTTTGGAACGGTGGCTTTAGGTTTTAGATAAATATAAAGTGGCGTGTTGTTTAAGAGTTTATAGTGATATATTATCGTGATGTGTTACAGAGTCTGTGGTGCTGACGGAGACGGAGGCGGAGCCCCCGACGGCCGCGTCTCCCCCGCCCCCGCCCGCACCCGCGCCTGCGTCCATGCCTGAGCGGGAGCTCACGCCGCCGCCACCCGGTATTAACTCTATTTTACTCTATCACACTATGACGATGCACAAACTTTAATGTGTGCAGTGAATACATTAAACGAGAAATTTAATAATTTACGTCGTGAGTTGTGTTTGCCCGGAGTTATTTTACTAATTACTAATTCGTATCTACGTAACGTATGGTATTTACGTACATTCGTAACGTTCGTGGAGCGTGTGAAGTATGTATATTGTGCGTGGTGTGCAGCGGTGGTGTCGGCTGCGTCGGAGCCCAAGACGTACGCCAACCTGCTGAAGTCGGGCTCCGTGCCGCGCGGCTCCCCGCCCGCGCCCGCGCCCGCGCCCCCGCCGCCACAGCCCGCGCCCGCGCCAGCCGTGCCGGCGCCGCGCCCGCCCCGGGGACACCCGCATCAAGGTACACTCTTACACATCTACATCTCATATCAGAACCACACGAAGATAATTATACGCAATAATCGTCCGCGAACGACGACGATAGTACATTTCAGACGACGTATATAGGGTTCGATCCGCACGTTTCAGGCGAGCAGCCGATCCAGCGCGAGGCACGCGAGCCCCGGGAGCCTCGTGAGCAGCGAGAGCCCCGCGAGCCGCGCGAGGGTCGCGGCGGGCGGTACAGCGACGCGCAGCAGCTGTTCCTGGGCAACCTGCCGCACTCGGCGACCGAGGAGGAGCTGCGCGCGCTGTTCGCTCGGTTCGGTCCCGTGGCCGAGCTGCGCGTGCACAGCAAGGCGGGCGGGGCGGGCGCGCCGCGACACCCCAACTACGGGTTCATCACGTACGAGAGCGCGCAGGCCGCCGCCGACTGTCTGCACGCCGCGCCGCTATACTTCCCCGCGCACGACGCACCCGACCCCGTCAAGCTCAACGTCGAGGAGAAGAAGGCTCGCGCGCGCGACGCGCCGCGCCGCCGACCGCTCTCCTCGCACCGCGCGCCCCCGCCCCGACACTACACGCGCCGCTAGCGGCCCTCCCCGCGCACCACCGCCCGCCCGCCACCACCATACCACGTCACTGAAGCAATAATGTTATGAAGGTTCGTGATCCCGCGGGAGATGAATGTCGATCGGTGCGAACGAAGACGAGCGGATTCCCCGTTCTCCGGCCCCGTCTCGTGACGTGCGCGTGACCGTCCACCGTGGCTCCGCGGCGCGGCCGGCGCTCCGCTTCGCGTGAACGTTCGCGCGGGGTGATAAATTCGTGTTTAAACGGTGCCTGTGACGTTTCGATTCGTTTGCGAGCGTGACGTTTAGGCGAAGCGGTTTGTGAGACGAGTGTCGTGTGAACGCGCCTCGGAGCGAAGAATAGCCGCCTCGAATTGTTCGATCGCAGCGCTCGAAACGTTTCCCCGGAGCGCTACGACCGCCCGACTCCGGCGCGCCGTTCTCCGCTCCGCTCGCATAGAACGCGTCGCTCCCGCCGGCACTCACGCCGTCAACTGTTGTGACGTGTGAACGTAATGTCAACGTGATAGACTCGTCGCTTCACGTTACTCCATCACGACGCTACGGGATGTAAATAAACGCTCGTGACTCGTAAAATTATATCGATCGTACTTAATGAACGATTTGACTGTGGAACCACGGTAAAGAGATATACAGTAGTTTGACTCCCTAGAAGCGGTTGAACTCAAGGTCGCGTGAGTTTGCAACGATTTGGGTAAGGTTCGGTAAGCAACGAGGTGCCGAATTGACGTTTTTATGCAGTAAGCTTCCGAGTAATGGTTGTGAATTAGTAAAAATATCAAAGTATTTAATTCTTTTTGATATTTTGAGCAATTCATAATAGTGACGCCTATTCGACACTAGGGCTTGCAACCGATTATTCGGTTAACCGAAAAAACCGATTAACCGACCTATTTAAAAACCGGTTTTTATACGGGCAGAAAACCGATTTTTTCGGTGTTTTCGGTTTTTTTTAATTGCTATGAAATCTTATAAAAAGACTGTCTTTGTGCTCATTTTCTATAAATGGACACACAGATAGACTCTAATAAGTGCCACCAGTCGCCCATTACATTTAAATTAAACAAAAAGTCCTCTGCACGTTGGACTTTTTTGTCTCCGTGTGGCGGGCCTAAATCATTTCATTTCACTGACTATCGCTGTGCCATGTGCTTATGTTTGAGAGAGATAAAAGTATAAAATGTTCTGAGTATATTCTTACTAAATTGCGAACAACTGTATCGTTAATCATGATTAAAACATGATCGATCAATCATCCACTTTGGGGCGATTCCACACAGCACACGCGCGGTTTCGCTTCTTTTTGTTTCTAATTCTGCAGCCGACTCTCTCTCTTCAGTCTCCTCATGGGTGAGGATCGTGATCATCACTGGTTATGGACGTTGGTGTTATGAGTCGTCTGACGATCTGCCTCCACCGGTGCGATGCCTGTCCATTGCATCCCTGACGACCGAGCAAAACTTGGTAGGAGGGGGGCCTTTCACTTAATCACCCCATCTGGTGGGAGAACGACCATGGGCTCGTTTCCCTTCTGTATTTCCAACTACTATCAGCTTTTCAAGGCTCTCGTCTCCGCTTCTATGTGGCCGAAATAGGTAAGAATTCTCTGCTGGCAGATAGTTGAGAGGCGGGTTCAGATATGAAGCTGCGAAAGAATAGATGCATTGGTGTGATTGACAGTCCACGGTATCCGCAGCATATGCCTCCAACACCACATCTCGAATAAATCAATCATTTGTCTCTCTCGAGCTCTTATTGCCCATGTGTCCACCCCATATAGGAAAATTGAATGACTAAAACATCAAATAAAGGCACAACTCACGTCTCATATTGCCGAGAATATCTCGACCACGGAGCGTCGGATTCTACAGGCGTGAATTCCTGATGAAGGACATCGTAATTGTCCGAAACCGTGGTCGAGATATTCTTGGCAATATAAGACGTGAGTTGTGCCGTTTATTGTTGTTTTACTTATGGAAAACACTCGCGATAGTTTTAAAAATCGAAAATTGGATATACCAGGGCGCGTATCAACCGGATCTTTGTAGCATGATACTCCTTCTCATCCAGATGTTATTGAGTCGGTTCATGGTATCCTTAGCCATACCTATACGCCTCTTTATCTCCGGTGCGCAGTCACCATCATTTTATATTAGTGCACCCAGATATGAAAAATGGTCCACAATGTCAACCCCTAGTATTATGTTGGTAATGGGCGGTTTTCCGGCGCGATCTACCATAATCTTCGTCTTGTCTCTGTTTACTGCGAGGCCCAGGCAGCTGCTCTCAGCCTCAAGTCTTTGGAACAGCTCTTGCATGTCTTCCGCAGTAGACGACAAGATGACCGTGTCATCAGCATATGCAGCATGCATATGATTTGACATTCGTTTACCGCCTGTCGAAAATGCCTTATCCCAGTTTTCGAGCACCTTTGTGCTGCGGCCTACAATCACGATTATATAATATTCTCAGTTATACATGAAATTAAATTGTCATAATGCGGTATTATTCAGTGAAATAAAATGATGCGGAAAGGAAAGCGCGACATCCAGTTTTAGTTTAGCAAATTTTTGTATTTTATTTCACAGATTAGTCAATATTACTAATTCGGAAGTCGTTTTTCGTCGTAATATAACAAAGTTACCATTAAACGATTGTTTTTACGAATATAATGTAGAATTTGCATATTTTCTTTTTTGAAATGGTCAATTGTACTAGGATATGTATACAAAATAATCATTTTCAACTTTTTATTGTTTTTTTTATTAAAAAAACTATCAAAAACCGAAAACCCCGAAAAACCGATTAATCGGTTTTTAAAATTCCAAAAACCGAAAAAACCGATTTTAAAATGTGGCCGGTTTTTGCAAGCCCTATTCGACACCCCGCTGCCACCCAAACCCTACCCAAATCGTTGCAAACACGCGCGACCTCGATTTCAACTGATGGAAAACTGATTATTTTTCATGGCAAAATCAGGGAGTGTGTCGGGCCTCGGCGCACCTCTCCGTCGACGACCGTAATACGTTACGATTCGATATGAAGTTCTGCATTATGACAAATCGTCTACGATGTAAAGATTTGAAAAATAATGTATACGCTTTTATTATTTTCGCGTGAAAGCATCGGTTAGTTCCGTTAGTGTGTTGGCGGCGGGAGTGCGGTGAAGTGCTCGGTGATGCGAAGCGGGCCTCGGTGTGTGTGACCGTTTGATTGTATCTCCCTCGTGTAAAGGTAACGCCACACTGTGCCAGGAGTTCGTGGAAATCCAATGAGAACTTAATTTTTTTTCTAATAAACTTGTCGGAGACCGTCGTCGGCGCTGGCGCAGTGTGGTGTAACCCGCGGGCCCAGTCCGACATTTGTACAGTGTGACAAGGATATTTTGGCGCGCGGACTAATTTAGAACCTGTAAAATTACTTAATGATTTATGACAACGGCGCCCTCGTACGATCACGCGCCGAAAGATCCCTGTGTTATAACAGACGGTCGAGTGTATCTGGAACGTCTCAGTGTCTCGTCTCTGTATTATACCAGTGTAAATGAGAGCGCAATAAAATCTCTCACGACTTACGCCATTTTTTTTTATTAAATTAAAATTAACTTTTGTACACGAGGCATTTTTATTTAAAATCCCCTTTAGACGTTACTCTAGACACTTTTCATATGACTATATTTCTATTGAATATTTCACAGTGGAATTGGACAATCTATTTTATTGCGCTCGCATGTTGCTAATTATTAACTAAATGTGAATGTTGATGTGCAGACATGTTGGACAGATTTCAACTTCACTTCATTCAACTGTGAAATATCTGTAGAAATATCCTAATTATCGATAGATAGCAAAGTCGGATTTATGTAACTACATGTTTTTGTTACAATTATCTATAATATACTCTAAGTTTACCTAACACCTATGCCTATGCAATACTTGATCTCAATCGACAAGAAATTACCAATCTAATATATAAAATTCTCGTGTCACAGTTTTCGTTGCCATACTCCTCCGAAACGGCTTGACCGATTTTGATGAAATTTTTTGTGCTTATCCGATATCTATGAGAATCGACCAACATCTATTTTTCATCCCCCTAAATGTTAGGGGTAGTCCACCCCTAAATTTTTTTTTTTTATTTTTTAGGCAAAATTTTTAATTTCTATTTTTTTATGATACAACATACAAAAATACATACAATCCTCAATTTTCACCCTTGTACGATCAACCCTTATTTCTTAATAGCCATTTTAGTAATTTAATCATTTTTCCTCTACGGTCGAAAACTGATCAATCGTCATTTAATTAGTTATCCCCGCCAGATGTCTACAGGTGTCACTTCTGACCCAGTAAACAGCACGGAGTAGGGATGAGATCGAAGCCGGTCTCCTTTCTTTCTCACTCCCTACACAGTTGTCGGCCATCATTATTGTTTATGCATCAAGTGTAGTAGTAACGTTGACAATTATTATTTTGCTATCTCAGTGTAACTCTCATATTAACTTTTAATCATTCCTATTTTATCAATAATAATTAAATTATCAATTTTGAGTGTATTTTGCACGATTAGATAATCAAGTGATTTTATAACCTCAAAAGTACTCAACACGTGACACGAGCTTCCAATAACAACGGATTTTGTGTTGTTTAAATCGAAAATGTTGTTGATCTAATAAAAATGTAATTTTAATTTAATTTTATTAAAAAAATGTAATTGAACAATTAAGATTTTCATAGTTTACAAAAAATCAATCATTATGAATCTTTATTTTGAAATGTCAATGGAAATATTGGTTGTATGAAAAAAATTTCCATAAAATAATGCTTATTTCACGCATATACCACATTCTTACATACATACAATATACAAATTCTAACATACATACATACTTCCAATAAGTAAGCTATTTTTTGTCTACACTAGAAATTACTAGGAAATTATTTATATGGCAAAACAACGTTTGCCGGGTAAGCTAGTAAAACAATAACTCTTTATTGGGACAAAAATTAACAAAATAGACTTAAAATTTAATTAAACTACTAATATTAAATCCACAATGGGCGACCTTATCGCTTAGAGCGATCTCTTTCAGGCAACCAACACCAATAATAGTAAGTTTGGCTCCCTATACAGCATCATTCAAATGTTTAATCTGGGCATTGTTTTATTAGATCGCTTGGATCAGAATCTCTTGTGTAGTTTTGAAGATATAAGCATACATAGGTACACAGACGCAGGAAGCAACTTTGTTTTATACTAATGTAGTGAACCACCTAACCCATGTGAATTTCAATATTTCTCCTCTCCCTGCACGGTTGTCTGGAAGAGATCGCTATTAGCGATAAGACCGCCAATTGTAACACATAGCTTTTGTATTTTAGTTTATAAGTTGTTTTTGTACATTTTCTTTTGTGTTCCAATAAAGGGTTATCTATCTATCTAGTGATTTAGACGGTAAAAGAGCATTTAGTGACAACAAAGTACCACCAATCTGAATAAATTAGTTCTAGGCAACATAGGTACATCTGTGACGAACTGACTAATCTACCAATACACAGCTCCAGCCGATGAACAGATTGTGTTGAAATTTGGCTCAAGAGTTCTGTTGATTGTATTAATTTAGGGGCTGCGCAGACGACAGACTATCCATGACGCACTTTTTAGTTTGTGAAAATAGAACCTATACAATTATATTATGCAGTAACGCACACGACGCTCAAAAAGTCCGGCGCACAAATAATATAATTGCATAGGTTCTATTTTCATAAAAGTGCGTCATGGATAGTCTGTCGTCTGCGCAGCCCCTTAATGCGAGCATTGCATCGCGGGCGTAAGCTCGTATATAAAAGGGGGTAGGAGTTAGGGGGTATTGTGATTCATGTAGTTTTAGTCAATCGCCCGAGACAATGTTTATGATTATAGCATATTTAATTAAACAGATTGATACAATAGTTTAATGTAGATGATTAATTCGTAATGTTATATTAACTTTACAATTGAACTATTACCAAAATTACTAATATTCTATATTCGAGCTTTCACTAAAAGGTGTAGTAACTTGTGATCTAAATTAACTTTACCATTACAACTTGAAAGAATAGCATGCGATCGCATAGGTGCCAGGTAAAACTATCATAATTAACTATTAAAAAAATAGTTTAAACTCTTACTTAATGATTTTTTATTATATAAAAGGAAAAAGTGACTGATTGACTGACTGATCTATCAACGTACAGCTCAAGTCGCTGGACGGATTGAGTTGAAATTTGGAATACAGATTGGTTTTATGATGTAGACCTCCGCTAAGAAAGGGTTTCTGCACGCGGGCAAAGCCGCGAGCATAAGCTAGTGATATTACATATATAGTTCAGAAATTGTAAATACATCTTACTAATATTATAAACGTGAAAGTTTATAAGAATGTAAGGATGTCTGAATGTATGTTTGTTACTCTTTCACGCCTAAACGGGTGTACCGATTTAGCTGAAATTTGGTATAGAGATTTGGCTTAGAATCTGGAATAACACATAGGCTATATATATTCAGTACAACAGGTAAAACCATTGGGCGCAGCTAGTATTATTAAATAGAGGTAAAGCTGTGTGTGCGATGTAGAGCTTGATCATAATATAATATATCGGTGGTGGCCATAGGCGTACCCAGGGGGGCAGGGTGGGGGGCTGTTGCCCCTCCCTGGAAATCGATTTTCTTGAACTACATATAGAGAACAGAAAATAAAATTTTCATGGCGCTCGCAATAAGCCGATCGCACATTCTTCATAATCAAGATCATGAAATTTTCTCGGCTCACTGCAAACTAATTAGTAAGCACGGTCAAGTTTCTTTCAGCTCGGAACGAAGAAGCTCACCTTCCGTAGTCAGAAATATTAAAAATACTTGGCGCTTGCAGCAAGCTGAACGCGCTCTTACAAGAGAGAATATTTAAATTTCTAACCGCGCAGCGAAAGATTACCGCACTCTTTTCGTTGTCCAAAGTATAAAATTTTCTCGGCGCTCGCAGCAGGCTGCTCGCGCTATGTTAAGGAAGAATATTTTAACTTTCCTACCACTTGGAGCAAGTTTTTCGCACTTTTTTTCGTTGTCAAAAATATAAAATTTTCTCAGCGCTCGCAACTAGCTGCTCGCGTTATTATTATTAGGAAGTATATTTCTGTGCGAACTAAAAACAAAGCGCACCTTTTAAATAGGGTACTTATGATCTATTCAGTAAAAAAAATTGAATCCGTCCTTGCTTGCCCTGGACCAGAAGCTGGGTACGTCCATGGTGGTGGCGCTACCACCTGAGACCGTGACCTAACTAATTACAAGCTTTTATTTACTTTCACCTGTCTGTTGTCTGTCTGTCTGTCCGTCTGTCTGTAATCAAATCTTGCAAGTTAAATTTGCCCCAATTCCAGATATCCGATTGAGCTGAAGTTTTGCGTGCCTGTATAAAACGTATGACAATGTAATATTATTATGACATGGAGCTGATTTGATGATGGAGCTGGAAGGTGACTATAGGAACTTTGTTATTAAACGGCGCAACCCCATCGAGTTTGGACTCATTTGATTCGTCTTGACGAGTACTTCATGACTAGATGGTAATAATAATAAATGCTTGTTTTTAAAAAGTTTTTTAAAATTTCACTTGTTTATAAATATTGCTTTAATACTCTAGCGGCAGTTAATATAAAGGCTGGCGTAAACTACATCGGACAGCAACGCATTAAAAATTCTGCTTGCATACATTTCATATTATGGGCTAAATTCTCAGTTTATTCGGTATTCCGAGGCTGACTATTATTTAAGGTGTAACTTGGTATATTAAAGGTACTCAACGGAATAACACATAGGCTTTTTTGATGAAGTAAAACCGTGGGGCGCAGCTAGTTAGTCATAATTTAGTCATGAAGTGTATGGTAAATGGTATGTGTGGTAAACCACCTATAGGCAAGGGCGGATACAGGGGGCTAAGTCCCCCCATGAAGCTTTGGAGAGTTACGAATTTTGGCGCTATTTCATGGTCAAGATTATATTTTTTTAACTTATTATTTATTATTAAGACTATTTGAATTTTCTAACCATTCGGAGCGAGCAAAAAACACACTTTTCGTAGTAAAAATTATAATATTTTTCCCCGTCTACGCCTTGCTCCCCCAAGAACAAAATCCTGGATCTGCCCTTGCCTATAGGTGCTCTTTACTTACCACTTAGTGTTACTTAGCAATAATGCTATGTGCTTTGTAGATGTGTAGGTAGCTACACTATATTCGGTGTACGAACTAAGTACATATTATTTGTATTATCTGCGGAAGCTATTAATTGGCCTTCATATTATACCTATGTAAACTCGTACTCTGTAACCTAGCTGTTAGCTTTCTTAAAATAAAATAATGAACAGAATGATTCACTTAATATATAAGCTCTCCGTTGTATTATGTTACATACTAATTTTATAATATTATAATGTGGATATTCTTCCACAAGTATGATATTAGGATGCTGTAAGCTCATGTGCTGCCCTCTATAATAAATAATGTACTTTTTGTAAGCATTCGCGTTTTATTTTGTCACGCACCTATACCTACAATATATCTATGTATAATGTGGGCGGCCCTACTCCCTATACTCTTAAGGGGTTAATATAGTCGCTGAGCCTCTGTCCCGAGTCCCGCTCGAACGATATAACTTATTGTCAAATAACAATTGATAAAATTAACTTTTTGGAAATGTGTTAAATTGAAAATTTAGCTCATATTTTTATACTATTTCTATAAGTATTCCCAGTTTGCTACCTTAAATAACAACAAAAGCATTCTCAATTATATGAAAAATATCTATCTTTAAACATGCCTCAACCATTTTATAAAGTATCAAACTGGTTTTATACTTTAAATAATAGTATGATAATATGAGCTAAATTTTTAATTTAACTCATTTCAAAAAAGTAAATTTTATCAATTAATATTTGACAATTTGTTATATGGTGCAAGCGAGACAGAGGCTCAGCGACTATTAGCGCTTAAGTACTTACATATTATCTACTTATATTTAGTTGTTTAATTTTGTTATACTTAGGTATATTACAGTATGTGAAAGGTGAATGCAAAACTCTATATTAGGTGTAATTTAATTATTAAAAATACACAGTAAATCCTACAAAAAACAGTTTGTTTTGAAAAGAATATTAGGAAAGTTATTTTTAAAACAAACTGCCTTTTTGTTGCTACTTATTAATTACTAGCTGACCCGCGCGCACTTCGTTGCGCGTGAGAGTCAATTAATAAAGCGAATTCGGTGCTGCTATTTTGACTATGATTGTATTTCCATCCCCGCGACTTTGTAAGCGTAAAATAAGGCATGGCTATAATATTTGCTCCCGCTGTGGATAGCGAAGAATATCGGGCTGGATATTTCGATGCAGTTTTGTTCGCTACCGTAGGAACCAATGCTATGTCCTTTCTCAGAGATCACACTATTTAAGTTTAGCGGTTATTGATTTCCATCACAAATTTTCACGCCTCTCCTCAGGAATTAATACTATTTGTGGTCCTTTCCCGGTAACTCTTTAACTTATCTCTATTATAATTTTTCTAAGCTAAATTATAATTATAGGTTACTAATTTCTCACACCATCCTTCCCGCGACTCAAATCAATTCCGTGGTTCCTGAATTTCCATTAAAACTCTGACCCTGAAGGTGGGGGAAGGATCAATACTGAGTCTCCTTAAAAGTTAATTTCTGACATAACAAACTATTCATTAACAGAACCAAAATTCTGAGTACTGGTGAGTTCGCAAAATCTCTTCTTATCGGTCGCCTACGTTACATAAAAAATACGTTGTCCAAATTTTAGCTTAAACGAAGAAGTGGTTACCGATATCCTACACAAACTGCACCCCCTCTTTCCTCCCTCAAAGGTTGATTTCTGGGATAAAAAGTATCCCATATTTTTTTTAAGTCTCAGTCTACCTTTGTATCAAATTTTAACTCAATAGGGTCCTATTTCCGATAACTTTGACCCCCTAACGCTTCAATTCGAAGGTAATTTTTGACATAAAACTTTTTATTATTCCTCAACACATCCCCAATAATCTTATTGTGGATTTGTATACAAAAGTTTTTTAGGAATAATAATTCCCGTTCCCGTAAGAATTTCGCAAAATCCCCTCCCCTCTTACGGGTCGTGAAAGTCACATAAAGAACACGCTGTCTAAATTTTAGCGTAAAATATAACTGGTTACTGATTTCCTACTCAAACTTCTACCCCCCTTACTCCCCCGCACCCCTCCCTCTTAAAGTAAATTTCTGTCTAAAATAATATTCAGTGTTCCTAAACAAAACTCAAACCATGATTCCACAAAATTTCACCTGAATTGGTTTAGCGGTTACGGATTTGCATACAAAAGTTTTTCGGGAATAATTCTCGTTCCCGGGGGAATTTCGCAAAATACCTTCATATCGGTTGCTTACGTTACCTAAAGAATACGTTGTCCAAATTTCAGCTAAAACAAAGAAGCGGTTAACGATTTCTTACCCAAACTTGCATCCCCCCTTTATCCCGCCTTTGAGGTTGATTTCTGGGATAAAAATTATCCCATATCATTTTGTAGAACTCAGTCTACCTCTCTACCAAATTTCAGCTCAATAGGGCCAGCGGTTCTAAATTTCCCATACAAATTTTGTACCCCCCTTACCCCCTCTTAGAAGTTAAATTTTGTCATAAAAACTATTTAATGTTCCTCAAAACAATCTCAACAATCGTTTTACAAAATTTCAGCTCAATCGGTTCAGCGGTTAAGGATTTGCATACAAAAGTTTTTTAGGAATAATTCCTGTTCCCGCGGAAATTTTGCAAAATTCCTTTATATCGGTCATCTACGTTACATAAAAAATACGCTGTTCAAATTTCAGCTTTAAAAGATGGCCGATTACTGATTTCCTACTCAAACTACTACCCCTCTCTTCCCCCTTCAAGGTTGATTTCTGGGATAAAAAGTATTCCATATCATTTATTTGGATTCAATCTACCACTGTACCAAATTTCAGCTCAATAGGGTCAGCGGTTCTAAATTTTCCATACAAACTTCGACCTCCCTTTACCCCCCCTTAAAAGTTAATTTTCGTCAAAAAAAAAAACAATATTCCTAGACACAATCCAAGCAATCGTTTTACAAAGTTTCAACTCAATCGGTTCAGCGGTTAAGGATTTGCTTACAAACGTCTTTTAGGAATAATTCCCGTTCCCGTGGAAATTTTGCAAAATCCCTTTTTACCGGTCATCTACGTTACATAAAAAACACGCTGTTCAAATTTCAGCGTTAAAAGATGGCCGGTTACTGATTTCCTACTCAAACTTCTAACCCCCCTCTTCCCCCTTCAGGGTTGATTTCTGGAATAAAAAGTATTCCATATCATTTATTTTGACTCAATCTACCTCTGTACCATATTTCAGCTCAATAGGGTCAGCGGTTCTAAATTTTCCATTCAAACGTTGACCCCCCTTTACCCCCCCCTTAAAAGTAAATTTCTGAGATAAAAACTATTCAATGTTCCTAAATACAATCCAAACAATCGTTTTACTAAATTTCAGCTCAATCGGTTCAGCGGTTACGGATTTCCATACAAACGTTTTTCGGGAATAATTCCCGTTCCCGGGAGAATTTTACAAAAATCCCTTTTTATAGGTCGCTTACGTTACTTAAATAACACGCTGTCCAAATTTCAGCTAAAACAATGAAGCGGTTAACGATTTCTTTCACAAACTTGCAACCCCCCTTTCCCCCTTTTAAGGTTGATTTCTGGGATAAAAAGTATCCAATATCTTTTTTTAGGACTCAATCTACCTGTGTACCAAATTTCAGCTCAATAGGGTCAGCGGTTCTAAATTTTCCATACAAACTTCGACCCCCCTTTACCCCCCCTTAAAAGTAAATTTCTGACAAAAAAACTATTTCATGTTTCTAATCACAATCCTAACAATAGTTTTACAAAATTTCAGCTCAATCGGTTCAGCGGTTACGGATTTGCATACAAACGTTTTTCGGGAATAATTCCTGTTCCCGAGGGAATTTAGAAAAATCGCTTCTTATTGCACGATGAAGTTTTTCAAAGAATACGCTGTCCAAATTTCAGCTCAATCCGTCCAGCCGTTTGGGCTGTGCGTTGATAGCACGAAAGTGTACGAACGATTTTATATAATAAGAAGATAAGTAAATCTTTAGATAGATATAACTCTTTTATTTAAAAACCGATTTAAATAAAACTAATACTATTTACAAATTAGAGAAATTTGCAACGTTTTAGCGAAAACTGCATACAATTCGGTTGTGCCGTTTTATCACACATAAGTAATAACCTTTTTACAAATTAAGCCTAATAAAACTACTCTGGTAAAGTTTCGTTTATGGCCACATCGATAGATGGCGTATTTTTAGTTTGTCGCACTTTTTGCTTTTTGATTTTTTTGAATTGAATTTACTTTATATTCTATTACTTTTACTTCGAAATTTTGATGTAAATTAGGGGCGATGTGTCCGATATAAATGATTATTATTTATTTTATTATTTTATTTTACGTTTCCCTAGGAAAAATTGACAAAATGTTTTACGATCTAGATCGCGCAAGCGACTTTTTCGCGTCGTTTTGTTCATATGCGTATTTTCACAGTTCACCTTAGTAAAGGATCACAATGAATGGGGAGAAATTTCCATTCTTATTATATGTATGGATATGGATATATGGATATGGATATGGATATGGATGATCAACAGTATGTTTAGTGTAAATAATTATTGTAGTCTACAATCTTCTGTATGTATTTATTTCGTGTTAAAAATGCTCATTAATAGTTTTTGTTACAGTTATTTTATTTAGTTCATAAGCAGACTCTTATGAACTAAAATTTCATAAGCAGACTCTGGCCCACAGACTTCGCTGGCTCGGTCATGTAGAGAGGATGAGTGAGGATCGTGCGGTGAAACGTGCGTATCTCGGACGAGCGACAGGCAGGCGGCCGGTTGGACGTCCGCGATATCGCAGGAAGGATGAAGTGGAAAGGGATCTGGAAGCGCTCCAAGCTCAGTCATGGCAAGAAGTAGCCCAGAATCGGGAAGAGTGGCGTGATCTTGTATCGGAGGCCAAGACTCAGTTTGGGTCGCTGCGCCGTAGTAAGTAAGTACCTATAAGCAGACTCTAACTCTATGGCCATTTACACTAATAGGGGATCGGACAAGATCAAAAGAATTAAAATATAATGAGTCCTTAATTTTAATAATAAAAAAATATTCGATACCTACGTATTTTTTTGTTTGAGAATAAAATGAAAATGACTGAGATAAACTTATAAGTTTTACGGTGAAGACGCGTGACGTCACTTGTGGATGCACTTTGTATCGACTCGAGCACGACTCGTCACTTTTTTTTTTTTTTTTTTTATGTGATGAAGTAGATCTCTTAACGTTAAGAGTTAAGTCCAGTCGGAGAGTGCTAGAGCCGGGAACAAGTGCCGCCTAGGCTCCTAGCCGCCTAGCCGCCTAGCTACCTAGCCTCCTAGCCGCCTAGCTGCTATGTTCAGAGCAGCGGGTTGAGCGTGAAGTATAGCGAGTGACTGAGTGGCGGGCAGCCGGCAGCGGTCAGCGGCAGTCGAGCGCGGGCACTCCTCCGCAGAGGTTCCACGACAACATACAAACTAATACACGCACACACGGTGAGTTGCATTATACTTTTACACTATTCACTTTAACTTACTTTTATATACTATTTTACATTACTTGACTTGTTATCATGATTTCTTGATTATTTAAATATTTTGTAAAAATAATATAAGGTTTAAAAGTTAGAGCTTTATGTACATAATTATTCCACATCTTATATGGTTAAGTTATTGAATGAGAGCTTTTTAATAAATGTAAGTAAGTAGGTACATACAATATTATGTACCTTAGTCATAATTTGTACATTAATAAATTTGTTAAATTATTATTTATCTAGAATATAAAAAGCTTGTGATAAGATATATAAAAAATGTTAACAAAATTAATTATTTTTATATATTTCTCATTAAAATAACATAATGAATAATAATAAAAAAAATATATTATTATTCATTGCTCACAAAAATAATCATAAATGATGTAAGTAACAATTTAAGAATTTTCAATTATTTTAGGGATGTTTTTACTACTGACATGTAGGAATAAAATGTAATCTATCCTATGAAGATATAGGTAAGCCTGGGGGAGCTTGAAGGTCAATTTTTGCATCGAGCTAAACTGGTTTAGGGTTTCATGATGCTTTGTTTTATATTTTTGTTCGATAGCGCCTTACAGTCGAATACCTAATTATTATAATGTAGTTACCAATCAAACACTTCACACTCCTAAACTATACAATCCATAATGTATATATTTTCTAGTATATTTCGTATATATTTTTGTATAATTTGGTATATTTAATTATTATGCCTTTTTCATATATCAGTCTTAGTATCTATTTTATAGCTATTTAAGCTTTCCTTGTAATCTATACTATAGGCCATAATAAATGTATACTTCTTATCTATTGAGTAGAGATGCAAACTGCATTGGTGTTTCAGCGTAGTTCATGTGTAGGTACTTTATGTATATTTTAGAAATGATGTAAAGCTCACTTTTATCTCAATTATTATGATACAACTTCAATAAATTGTTAAGCTGCGTCTCCAGCTACTTTTTTGGTCTACACAATCAACAAAAACACGACAACACACAACAAAATTCCCATACACAAAAAAATTAATGTCTATGCTTGAAGCTTCAACAAATTTTTTTGCTTTCTATGCCCGATTTTGTGTTTTGTGTGCGTGCTTTTCATCGGGCATGGAAAGCAAAAACATTTGTTGAAGCTTCAAGCATAGACATTGTTTTTTTTTGTGTAAGGGAATTTTGTTGTGTGTTGTGTTTTTGTTGATTGTGTAGACCAAAAAAGTAGCTGGAGACGCGGCTTTAGATATCTAAAATTAATTGTACGCCCAACGACGCGCCGGTGACCCACATTATCAGTAATTTGGCGAACTTACAGCAGATATCGGCTTAAGCAAAACATGTGAATTATATTATTATCTCATTATAATGTAGAATCGTTGGGAATTGACACAAATGCGTTGTTTTTAAATATTTTTATCAGCGCGGGGTCGCGCTATCTGCTCGGCGGACATGATAGCCGAGCCGGCTTCCGTCCAGAGACCGCCATCATCTACCGTTTGTAAATCGCGCAATTATTGTCGTTATAATTGTATTACATGACCCACTTTATTTCGCGAATTTATTGCACAACTTATGTGAATGATCGGACTTTTATGCAACATCGACATTTTGGTGTTTAGTACCTGGTAAATGACAATCATGAATCATGCGGCACGCGCTACGAATTGAAGTTTTTCTTAGAAAGCTTATGTACCTACATTCTAATTCTACATACTTAGGTACCTATTATAATTTAGCTGAAGTCACAGGTTGCGCTGTTAAGCCATTAGGTACCTACATTTTATTATAAACAGAGGGCCAAAAAGATTTCGCGTTTATTCGATGCATTCGCAGAACGATAAGTCTGCGAATGCAACACAACGTTACTGTAGTTACACACCTACATTAGGTTATAGGTCTTAAACCATAAATATTTATTAGCTAGGTATCAATGAACATAGTTTAGCCTAGTTAGCAGAACTAGTTTCAAGACACTAAACTATTCCCAAAATAAATGTTTAGTTGCAAGCAGCGCGGCGCGGTGGTAATACAACACACCGATGTTTCCTTGTAGTCGTAAACCATGCGTGTGCGACACAGTTCTGAAGCTCTGCTCTGCTCTGATACAAGCCACACATAACTTTTAGGATTAGATCGGCTTGGTTGGATTTGTATAGGATTTGGCTAGTGCAGCCAAAGGTAGGTAGATACTAGATACTAGCAAAAGTGCTTTTATTGTAGCATATTTTAAATGAATTACCAATGATTTTTAATTTGAGAAAATACATAAACTATCGAGAACTATTACGATATCGAAGCGTCAGCTTTTAGACTGTAGAGTCCTTTTCACGAAAGAGGTCCCGCGGAATTTAGCGGAACTAAATTTAATTTTATCGATTAGGTACTACAGGACCTCATATCCTAAATAATTTTTATTTGTTACATAAAATAAATACGAAATTTAATATTAGAAATTATGAGGGAGTTAAAATGTTATAGATATGTTAACTTTTAAAATGTACGATAGTGGCGCCCCGCAAAAAGGCCTCCGGTCGTGAAAAGCACTCTAGCTTTGCTCACCCTTGTGGCGCGGCGTGTTTGCAAGCTTATCAGGCGCGTTCCTCATCGCTATTTATGTCGTGGCGAAGCTCTGTACTGCCAGCATGAGCAGGCAGTAGATGTAACGAGTAACGAGGCCGAGTCTCCGCCGCTCCCGCGGGTTATCGACTACAGATATTAAAGTTCAAAAATACTGATGACACCTACACATTAATCTCGTTACGGTCAAGTTGCCACGAGAATTTTGGTTAATCGTTTTATAGAATGAGGGCAATTATTATAATTAACTCCGTTATCTCAACGTCATGCAAGCTCTATATACGTATCAACACGGGCTCAACAATGCTTTGTCTTGTTATAAACTTCAAACTCATTGAGCACTTCTTTGTTACCACTGAAAACACTATAGTGATCACTGTGATACCTAGCTCTCGAACGTAGAGTTCGACCCTAAATCTATGGACCTAGAGGCCTAGAGATATTAGATAGATATCAATAAGCTGTCGTAAATCTTAACTAACAATAATATGACTGTATGACGGAAGAGCGACGCGACGCGTGTCTCCTAAATAGCTTAGGCTAATAAGTACACGATTCTGTATTATAAGCCGTAAGCACATCCGTGTAACTAAGCACGTGTCCGACCAATCAATCCCGATGACGCCTATTACGAGTAAACCTCGTTTAAAGCCATGCTAGTAGGCTGGAGGACCAGATGCGATTCATGCAACTCTCTAAATCATATAGGTATGTCTGAATGTTCAGTAAATAGTTCAGGGTTCAGGGCTGCGGAGATATACTTAAGCGCGCGTCATTATAATTGGGTCAATAGAAACAAATAGTCGTGATTGTCCCGCGTGGACCGTGGCGGTGGAGCTCGTTGTCGTCAATTCGGCGGTAATTACTGCTCCAGCTGCAGCGCCGACCTTGATCACCTATTACCACCGCCGCGCCGCTGCCCTACATGTCTTATAAACATTCTCCTTCATAAAATCTAATTGAGAACTGAGAACAGAACTGCCCGTTGAGTCAAGCGCCTAGCTTGTGGCTAGCGTTAAAAAATGTCTCTACTATGTAGGTAAAACGAACAACAACTCTCTTCCTAGAAGGTACCCATAAACGTATGGCGCTACGCTGGTCCTCGATAACCCATGATGTGGTACAGCACTAGAAAAGGTGACTGATTAGATATGTAGTTTGCAAAGTTTTACTTAGACTATTAGCATGTACCTACCTACCTTATAGGATACTTAATTTACTATGTATCCTAGAAGTGACGAAATTTTGATATTTCCCCCATTTTAAGAACAGCAGTAACAGATAAGTATGTCAAGAATACCTTTGACATGGGACAGTCGCAAAAGATGATATTGAGGTGCCGCAGTTATTTTCTTCAGGTTAAAATAAGCTAATTTAAATTAGGGAGATGCCTGAAACTAAACCTGAGAGATTAACTACGTATCTACTAGCTGTTCCCAAAGTTACATAGGTGTGTATTATAGTCATTGATCATATTTTCCAGTTATTATGGTCCAACAAAAACAACGTCCTACGAATGCAAACATCACCATTGATGCTATAAAGCTTCTCATCGTTCGCTACCATTGATTGTGATGACATTGTCCATTGCGTTGAACGACAGGCTAAATTGAAAGAATTATGTAATGCACCTCGAGCTGCGCCTCCCAGACTCCCAGCGCGGCTGACTGCTGACCTAACAACTTTGAGATCATAATATATTCTATCAAATATTTCAATTGGTTGTTGTAATTATACTCGGCATGCGGCATGCAATAGAAAAAATAGGGATGCGCATGAGCCTCTTGACACGGAGCGAGGAAAAGCAGACCAATCATAACCCAATAGTCGAATTTTTTCAATTCTTGCCTGTGAGCTGTCTGGATAAGAGTTTGCAGGGAAACCGGGGACTCCTGCAGTATTTCAGAATACTGAAGAGTCAGCTCTTACAATGATGTTCCATCTAGAAGAATAATGTCCTCTGCTTCTCTTACTAATTCCATGTTTTAAGAAAAACAAATATGTAATACGTAATGGTACTTTTTTTTATGAGAGTAAGGGTGACCTAAACAGTGTATTGAGAGTTGAGCTAGACGCGTCGTTGGGAGCCACAGTCTCTCTAGTATACATATATGTTGGGAGCTGACCGCCGCTCGTGGACGAATTGATTTCGCAGAACGAGCATAAACAGCTGAACGAGGGAACAGATGTGCGCGGTGACCTCATGCCTCATCGCGTCCCAAGTATACACACATCATAAACAATATACCTAATGCAATGTCACGTTGTGCAATAGTTACCTACTCTATGTATGAATTCCAGGATATTCTATGCAAATCTACCGCTCTAGTTAGGTAGGTTCAGCCACCCTCCGAAGTGGACTCTAGCTTATTATATACAAAATATATAATAAGCTTATTATATAAAAATACAAAAATTTTATTTAGACAATCTCCCATCCCCAATTACGCGACTTCGTCATGATTCGGAAAAAAAATTAATATAACTTTGCGTATTATATATGAAATACATACGAGTTACAAGTAGACATCGGAAGTTGTAACATGATGTAAAGAACAGCAACGCGTGTTTATATGCGAATGCGTGGTTAAACATTAGGAAGGTTGGGCGTGACTTGTGACTAATCGACATAATATTATATGCGTATACTTAGTGCAGGCGCGCCCCGTGTCGGGTGTCGGGTGTCCCTCATTGACAGTAATGTGAGAGTTTCCTTTCGCGGGGAAGGTGCGCAGTCAGCACCTCGCTACGGTGCGCACGCGCAGGTCGAAGTTCAACGCGCATTGCTCGACTCGACTCATGCTCATGTCACATGTCGCAGGCCGATGGCCTCTAGACTTACTGTTTTTTCTAGATATGTGAGAGTGCATCGCAGGGGTTTGTCTGATGTCTCTATATTTTATTCAAATTAACTCTTAAAACACGGTGGATAAGGATCTCAAAACGTTCACACCCGAGGTTCTGTTTTGTAGCTGAGTGACTGAGTGGCACAATAGTAACTCTAGTTGAGGCTGTTGATGTACCTAGTATTTGATAGGGGTTCAACAACATTAAACAGTCAGCAGTAAGTAGGCAGGTACTTATGTTATGTGTTCGTGCTGATAATGCACCTTTCGTGAAGTTTAAAGCTAGTTGAGCATTCGAATGCTCACCTCTGCGTGCGTGCATAACGAATACGGGGAAGGCCCGGCAGCCCCGAGCCTTCCCCGTATTCGTTATGATAGGTACTGAACACTTGTACATTAGATTATTAACTTCTTATGACAGGTGTATACCTACCCTAGGTATATGAAATATACTTATGTAAGCCTACTTATTTTGTTTGTGCAGAGTGCAGCAAGATGAAGGGCCGCGTGCTGTTGGCCCTGCTGCTGGTCGCAGTGATCTGCACTGTCGACGCAGAGGTGAGCATTGACCTCCTATTTATCAAGCTTTCTGTATCATTTCCATTTATCGACGGTATTTTAAGGACGCACTATCTAAGAAAAATGATGAACATTTGTATGCTATTATATACGTATTCCGCAGAAGTAACAATGTATGCATGTGTATTGGTACAGAAACACCGTCGGCGGCACCGTCGGCCGCGCACGACGACACCGGCGCCGGCGAGCGCGCGCGCCGAGCCCGACCACGGCGAGCTCAGCGCGGCCGAGCGACTCGACGAGAAGAGGTTCCAGGTACAGACGTCCATGCGTCTACTGCTCATATGTCATGTACCTACCTACTTGGTCACCACTCACGACATACTGACTGTTTACTTTATTACCCATATTATGTATCTCTCGACAAGTGTCAGATTACATTTGAGGAGATTTACAGATTACATAGACATTCACGGTCATCCTTATTCTGAGGTAGACTAGACACACACGGCCCACGTGTGAAGAGGACCCATTCAAACTCAAACTCAAAATTCATTTATTCAAATAGGCTACATCGGAGCACTTTTGCAAGTCAATTTTACATTTTTCTATTTTAACACTCTACTGCTCGTTCGCAAGGCACCTCTATGAGAAGAACGAGCAAGAAACTCATGAGGATTGCATTTTTTAAATATGTGTTCGTTCATTATAATCATTACAGACTAACGTTATCGAATCCATAAATAATGTTATTCTTCGTGCCGCGTCCGAGACTTTTCTAGTATTATGAACGGGCGAGTGTAACGCCCGATCCGGCCATAACGTGCGATGTTTCCTTCAGGACGATGAGATAGCGCGAGTGAACGCGCTGCTCAACCAGCCGCCGGAGGGAGACAACCCTGCCGACAACGAGGTGCTGCTCGAAGGTAGGTACACGACCCGCTCCCGAGTGTCGCAGCCTCGACCGCGCTCGTGTGCTCGGTATCACAGCGGACGTTGTATGTTCAGATCCGTGCGTGAAGGTGCACTGCTCCGCCGGGCGCGTGTGCGAGATCGACGAGCACGGGGAAGCAGTCTGCAACTGCATCAAGGAGTGCCCCTACGAGACCGACTCGCGGCGGAAGGTAAGGAGGCGGGAGTGGGAGGCGGGAGGCGGCGAGCGGAGCGCGGTGTGACGGCATGCGCGTGTTGCAGGTGTGCACCAACCACAACGAGACGTGGACGTCGGACTGCGAGGTGTACCGGCAGCGCTGCCTGTGCCTGGACGGGTCGGCGCTGTGCCGCGGCGCGCAGTACCACCACGTGCAGATAGAGTACTACGGCGCGTGCCGCGAGATGCCGGCGTGCAGCGCGGACGAGATGGCGGACTTCCCGCGGCGCATGCGCGACTGGCTGTTCAACATCATGCGCGACATGGCGGAGCGGCGCGAGCTGACGCCGCACTATCTACGCATGGAGCGCGAGGCGGAGGCGGAGCTGGCGCGCCGCTGGACCAACGCCGCCGTGTGGAAGTGGTGCGACCTGGACGCGCACGACAACGACCGCGCCGTGTCGCGCCACGAGCTGTTCCCCATCCGCGCGCCGCTCATGTCGCTCGAGCACTGCATCGCGCCCTTCCTCGACTCCTGCGACGCGGACGACGACCACCGCATCACGCTCGCCGAGTGGGGCGCCTGTCTGCAGCTCGGGGAGGTGACGCATCGCTACCTGTATATACACCTGCTCGGTTCGATGAGTGTTATAGCTGTGAATGGTACTAACGTAATATCGTGTGATGTTTCAGTCGGACCTGGAGGACCGCTGCGACGAGTTCACCGACGACGCCGACGACGCCGCGTGACGTCACACGCGCACGCGCATACACCTTCTCTGACATTTTACTTAGTTCGTAAGCCCATATTAGCCATTACGCACATACTGACTGATGGCTCCGTTTTACATATAATATTATATTATTGTCTGTCTGTTCGTATAATAAGTAATACACCTACGAGTACAGTGTAACGACTGTGATGATACTGCCAAATCTCACCATTAAAATAAATTGAGCTTTAAGTGACACGCTACGAAGTTTTTATTTTGATCCTCATTTTTCTATTCCATTTCCCTTATGAGTATAATACCTCTACAATTGATTTCATGTCCCTAAATTACAAAATCCTATGGTAGGTAAAATTAAGTTACTACAGACTTACTGCGATATCTAGTAGGGTAAATAACTACCTAAATTATAGAAAAAGTAAATATAAATAATAGCATTTAGTTTCAGACTTTACCTAAATAATATCTAGTCTTTTGACTTTAGTACAAAGTGTATCATTAGCTTTCGCATATTGAAAGCGAGCTTGAAGTCTCTTTATACTTAGATGACTTAAAGCTTGTTATTTTTTATAAGCTTTTATTTACTTTCACCTGTCCGTTGTCTGTCTGTAATCAAATCTTGCGAGTTTAATATGATCCACTTCCCGGTCTCCGATTGAGCTGAAATTTTGCATAGGTACTGTTAGGTACATGTAACATGTATAAATTAGATTACAATGCAATATTATTCTGACATCGATCTGATCTGATGATGGTGCTGGAAGGTGGCCATAGGAACTCTGTAATTAAACGACTAACGACGCAACCCCATCGAGTCAGGAGTCAGGGCTAATTTCATTCGTCTTGACGCGTACTTTTTTCCTTTCTCTCGGTTGGAGATGTAGGTAGTAGGTAAGTATATAGGTATGTATGTAACCATGTATGATGTAAGCCTTAATATAATCTATTGAATAATAATAAATCAATCAGTGTTTAAATAGCATTCACTCATTTCATTTCTCTCCACGCCGATAATTCCTATATGGCGACCCTGCCAGGATACTTTTTTAATATCACTTGTTTCTATTTTACTTGTATAAATGAGCCAGATGACAGGGCTCAAAGGACCAATTTTCTTTTCAGCCCGAGCCACATTGGCCCGAGCACACTTTGAGATTGACATAAGACTAGCAACATTGCATACAATTTGTAGCCATGGGCGTAGCCGAGGGGGGCAGAGTGGTGCGCTTTCTCACCCTAGCTCTGACCTGTAAGTTGTAAGGTACTTCAAATTTTCTTGGTGCGCTTCTTCTATTCGAGTCGTATGGCTTTTAAGGTTTTTTTAATTTTTTTTGCGCTAAATAAGCAATACTCCACAATCAGACTCCTCTGTCCGTTCGTCTGTATCATTGAAGGTGACTTCATTGTATGAAAAAAAAACCGGTGTAAGACAGCAGGTACCTACTATAGTTTACTAGTAACAATTATTATTTTAGACTGCTGCCCCACCCTAAGCCCATGGCTGGCTGCTGGCTACAAACTTCAATTATTCTTAACAGTCAGTGGGACGGGTGACGGGAGTTGCTAGTCTTATGTCAATGTTTTTATGTTCAATGCTCGGGCCGTAGAGGGCCTATTGACTAGATCACACCCATAGCCCACAACGATTGATGTGACAACTTCAATATGTACAATGTACATCACTGCATTTGTTATTTTATATGTATGTAACATACATATAAAATAACAAACGCAGTTATGTTTGGTATTGTTTCGGTTAAAGTCCGAAGTGCGGCTACGCCTAGGTTTAGCAGGTTAAACCTAGGTGTAGCCGACCGCCGTCGGTTAAAGTTAGGTGTGAACAAAATGAAAATAAAAACTTGTTTTTTATTACGAAGTTCAGAGCAGACCGACATCAGAGGTTAGGTTTGAACAGTGAAACTTGCGGATGAGTGCTTCGGCGTACCCGTTGTCCTGGCATTATGGCGTCCCGCAGGAACACCCCCAGGTGTTTTAGTGGGTATCCCCGCCGCGCCCATCTTTGGCGGGGGAGTCCCACATACCGCCCCGCGCCCCCCGGCGTGGGGTGATGATGCGTAAGGCATTTTTCCTGGGTCAAAAAAAAAGTTTGAACAGTGTTTACAACGTGCGAGCTGAGCGAGCGTGCTGCAGTAGCCAGCCAGCGAAGCACCAGATCCGACTTGTCGTTATTCCAGAATTCTCAATTCCTCATTAAGGAATATTTAATGTTAAATTTATTAAGATCACCATATTATCATACAACCAGCCCTGGATTTACACTAGGGGCATTCGGGGCGAGTGCCCAGGGCGGCAAATTTTCAGGGGGCGGCCAATTTACTGGGGGCGGCAAATTTCGAAACGAGAAAAAAATATTCAATTCGATGTTGAATTAAAATTTGTTTTCTCAATCACGCAGGTTATTATTATAAAATTTTCTTTGCGCTCACAATAAGAAGCCTTACTGTCCACTGGCCACACAAACTCAAGATTCCGTCCAAACAAGCTATCCGTCCACTTTTCATAGCAAGAAAAATAATAATATTTTCCCGGCACTTGCAGCTAGTTGCTCACGCTGTTTTTTTTTATTTTTGGGACTCAAAACGAACTGCGCACTCACTTTTTGCAGTCAGATATACAAAATTTTCTTAGCGCTCGCAGCTAACTGCTCGCGCTCTTAATAATACCTAGTCAGGTCATAAATTCTGTCACATGTTTAATATAAAATTATTGGAACAAGTTTATTTATTATGTAACCATTTATATACCAAAATGAACTTAACAAAACATAGATTCTTATGACAATAAAGTTTATTCAAAATGACCTCCGTGATTTTGAATACAGGCCTTTAATCTGCGCGGCCAGTCGTCTATCGCAGCACGAACGAGGTCCATGTCAATATCGGCTGCTGCCTTAATCAAGGATGTCTTGAGTGACTCCAAATTGGGATGAGGCTTTGAGCACGCCTTTTCCTCCAAGTGTTGCCATATCTTGTAATCTAACGGACTCAAATCTGGACTGGAGGAGGGCCAGTCTTCGTGCCGGATGAAGTCGATTTCACGCGCCGCCAGCCAGTCTTGTGTGCTCTTCGCTCTATGAGCTGGCGCCGAATCTTGTTGGAATACCCAGTGCCTGTTATTGAACATGGTATGAGAAACAGGTTCCACAAGGTTCGTCAGGACTGTATTTTGATACACAACTGCATTCGTTTTTACACCTTTCTCACAAAAATGTACCTCTGTTAAGCCCCAATAAGAAACTCCCAACCATACCATGAGCGAGGATGGAAAATGACCTCGTTGGACACGCGGAATACGGTTGCTCGCTTCTTCACTACTGTGTGCGTACACCTTATCATTTTGTTTGTTGTAGCTCTCTTCTACGGTAAAAATTTTTTCATCCGAAAAAAGAATTTCTCGATATTTTTTTCTCGCGTACCGCTTCAACAAAGCGCGGCATCTCTTCAGTCTCAGGTCCATTAGACGAGCATTTAAACGATGTCCTGTTTTTCTTCGATATGCCCGAAGCCCTAAGTCTTCATTTAACACCCTTTTCACCGTGGTTCTGCTTAACCCCATCTGAAGGGCCAACAGTTTCTGCTTACGTTTGGGATTTCTTTGAATTCGCGCCTTCACAGCTTTTATCACTGCTGGAGTCCTAACAGACCGAGGGCGACCACTTCTTGACCTGTCATCTACACTAGAGTCTTCATTGTATCGTTTGATGGTACGATAAACGAATCTTTTGGTTATATTCAAATTTTTCAGTATGTCAAAAATTTGAATTGGCGCGTAACCGCAACGATGCAACGCAATAACTGCAACACGGTCTTCTTTAAGCGTCCACTCCATATTTAAAAATGAGTAAAATTCTAAAAAGTATACATTTTTATTTTCATGAACAATTCGAAATTCGAATTCAATAAACTTTTTTGTGGCCAGCATTCTAAAAGAAAAGTTTTTTTACTGTGTGACAATACTTATGACCTGACTAGGTATATATTTTTTTATTTTGGCACTCAGAGCGAACTCTGCACCCACATTTTGCAGTCATATAAACAAAATTTTCTCGACGCTCGCAGCTCGCTGCTCGCGATCTTAATAATCAAAATATTCATATTTTGGCACTCAGGGTGAACTATGCGCCCACTATTTGTAGTCAAATATACAAAATATAATACACCTTTCGTAGTCAGATGTATAATTTTTTTAAATAAATTTTCATAATTACGTATGTAAGAACTCGACAACAAATTTCTTCGTAAAATGTCTGGCCGATGACCGTCAATAACTATAATATCTCGGCGGAGGGGGCGGCATTTTCTCACTGCCCAGGGCGGCATTTTGGCTAAATCCGGGCCTGCATACAACAACAATTAAACATGTTGATAACAAGTTGTCCCAAGTCCCAAGTCCAAACGCGTGAGGCTGAAAATAAATCTTCTACACCTAAACTAACTTTAACCACGGTAAAGAGATATACAGTAGTTTGACTCCATAGAAACGGCCGGAATTTGGGAGTGAGTAGATGTGGGCAGATGTGGGTAGAAGTGGGTATATAATCCAGAAGCGGGTGCCACGCAGCGACGGGCGGACGTCGCGATAGTTTTTTGCAAGTATTTAGTGTAATTTACGTTATTTACTTTGGACGTATGTATACATAATATAATAAATTATATAAAATGGCAAAAAATAGCATTCGATATTATGCTGTTTTTGAGGTAAGTTAGTATGAAGTTATTATAATATTTATTTTTTATTTTTAAAAGTATTCTGCTGAAGTAAGAGTGCGAGTAAGAGACCGAGTAAGAGTGCGAGTAAGAGTCCGATAAGAGTGCGATTAAGATTCCGAGTAAGAGTGCGAGTAAGAGACCGAGTAAGAGTGCGAATAAGAGTAAGATTCTGAGTAAGAGTTCGAGTAAGAGTTTGAGTAAGAGTCCGAGTAAGAGTTCGAGTAAGAGTGCGAGTAAGAGTTCGAGTAAGAGTGCGAGTAAGAGTCCAAGTCTTGTCTCTTGTCTTGTCTCTTGTCTTGTCTCTTGTCTTGTATCTTGTCTTGTCTCTTGTCTTGTCTCTTGTCTTGTCTCTTGTCTTGTCTCTTCTCTTGTCTCTTGTCTTGTCTCTTGTCTTGTCTCTTGTCTTGTCTCTTGTCTTGTCTCTTGTCTTGTCTCTTGTCTTGTCTCTTGTCTTGTCTCTTGTCTTGTCTCTTGTCTTGTCTCTTGTCTTGTCTCTTGTCTTGTCTCTTGTCTTGTCTCTTGTCTTGTCTCTTGTCTTGTCTCTTGTCTTGTCTCTTGTATTGTCTCTTGTCTTGTCTCTTGTCTTGTCTCTTGTCTTGTCTCTTGTCTTGTCTCTTGTCTTGTCTCTTGTCTTGTCTCTTGTCTTGTCTCTTGTCTTGTCTCTTGTCTTGTCTCTTGTCTTGTCTCTTGTCTTGTCTCTTGTCTTGTCTCTTGTCTTGTCTCTTGTCTTGTCTCTTGTCTTGTCTTGTCTCTTGTCTTGTCTCTTGTCTTGTCTCTTGTCTTGTCTTGTCTCTTGTCTTGTCTCTTGTCTTGTCTCTTGTCTTGTCTCTTGTCTTGTCTCTTGTCTTGTCTCTTGTCTTGTCTCTTGTCTTGTCTCTTGTCTTGTCTCTTGTCTTGTCTTGTCTCTTGTCTTGTCTTGTCTCTTGTCTTGTCTAGATAGTAGCTTAAGTAAGTAGATGATATGAAATAGGTAGGTACCTACTGTATGCGGGCAGCGGCTGCCCGGCAGCCCTATGACTTGCGCATGTACCGCGAGACTGTAGGTATTTATGTTCAAAAATCACGTTCAGTCAAACTACTGTATATCTCTTTACCGTGCTTTAACCGACTGCGGTCGGCTACACCTAGGTTTAACCGGCTAAACCTAGGTGTAGCCACACTTCGGACATTAGCCGTAATTATAGAATAATAAATTTAAATTTTTTTTTTTTTTTTTTATACGAGATATGCCTACGTTTGACCACATCCCACCTGATGGAAAGTGAAAATGCGGTCGACGATGGATCACGTAAGATGCCTAGAAAGGTACCTATTCACTCGTGCCTTGAAGATACCCAAGTTGTACCGCTCGGGAAACACGGATGACGGCAAAGTGTTCCAAACGCGACCAGTTCTCATTAAGAACGACGAAGCAAAACGCTTGGTGCGGGCAGTAGGTAACGCCACTAAGTAAGGATGCCGCTTTGCCGTCTGCCGCGACGTACGTCGGTAGAATGGGCTTGAAGGAATTAGTTCGTGTAATTCCTGCGCACACTCTCCAAAATGAATCCTATAGAAGACCGATAACGAGGCGACCATTCTACGGTGTTCAAGGCTCTGCAGCCGAGATTCCGTGAGCTTTTGGTCATCTACGAGCTTTTTGGCACGTCTCTCAATCGACTCCAGTGTCTGAAGCTGGTATTTGGCAGTACCATCCCAAAGATGAGAACAGTACTCCATACACGACCGGACTTGTGCTTGGTACAGCGTTAGCAGCTGTCCCGGTGTGAAGTATTGCCTCACCTTTGCCAAAATACCCAACTTCCTGGCAGCCAATTGAGCCTTAGATTCGATGTAACTCCCAAAATTAAGGTCAGACGTGAGAGTAACTCCTAGTAACTCAAGCTGGTTAGTTATCGGTAAAGAAACATTTTGGAAAGAATAGAATAGAATCGTTGAATAGACTCCTTTTAGCGGTAAATAGACACGCCTGGGTTTTTGTAGCGTTAAACTTAACCAAATTAGCTACTCCCCAGTCGGAAACAGCTTTTAAGGCCAAGCTCATACGCTCAACCATGGCCTCTCTGCATGACTGGATTTCATCTCCGTTGGCTCTAGCGCTAGATGTATATCGCTCAACTACCGTGCTGTCGTCTGCATACCCAACAATACCTGGCTTAAGCAGGTCATTGATGTGCAGCAGGAAAAGTGTAGCAGAGAGAACTGACCTGATATTACTTCAAAAAAAATTAAAACTTAAAAAAACAATTATTATTTTTAGGGTTCCGTAGCCAAATGGCAAAAAACGGAACACTTATGGATTCGTCATGTCTGTCCGTCCGTCCATCCGTATGTCACAGACACTTTTTTCCGAAACTTATATACTGAACTATACTATACTTTTGAAACTTGGTAAGTAGATGTATTCGGTGAACCGCAATAAGATCTTCACACAAAAATAGAAAAAAAAAATTTTGGGGCTCCGCACTCCGCTCCCACACATAGAATTCAAACTCAAAAATTTTTTTCATCAAACCCATACGTGTAGGGTATCTAAGGATAGGTCTTCAAAAATGAGATTGAGGTTTTTAATATCATTTTTTTTCTAAACTGAATAGTTTGCGCGAGAAACGCTTCCAAAGTGGAAAAATGTGTGTCCGCCCCTGTAACTTCTAAAATAAGGGATTAATTATTAATGTGAAAATAATATTATATTATGATACCATGCAAACTTTCACCGTAAATTGGTTTGAACGAGATCTAATAATTAGTTTTTTTTTAATACGTTTTAAATCGTAAACCGCATTTTACCTTTCATTCAACCAACTCAAAAGTTACAACGAGATACAAGAACTTTTATTATTATGTAACTTGCTGCTACGGAACCCTTCATGCGCGAGTCCGACTCGCACTAGGCCGCTTTTATTTTATTTTATTGAACAGCTTCTTGTAAATATATTATAGGAGTAGATATTATAATATATTACAGAAACTTATTTTTACTTGGGATTTTTGACATCATTATTCATTTAATTATTATGATTTATATCTTGCATTCACTAAAGAAAGATCAGCTAAACTAAAATGAAACGGAACGTAAATTAGAAATAGTTCTGCTTATCACCATAGCTTGGCTTGGCAGCACTATAGACAAGCCCCGCCATTTTTACACACTGCGATTGGTTGAATAGCTCGTTCAGCGTTTGTTTTTTTAAACTTCCGCTGGCCTGTCATTGGACAAAGCCATAGCGCGGCGGCGCGCTGCCATCTTTGTTTCGGAGTTCTTGGCGCCTTTCCTGTGTTGCTTGTACTCTGTAGTGGTAATAGTGTGTTACACGTTTCAAAATGGTGAGTTTTGCAAGATTTCGTGAAATTTAGTCAGTGTTGTGAAGTTTTTTAAGTGTATTTCGATGGAGTGTGTTAAGATATACCTACTGGCAAAGTTTCAGCTCCTTACGAGCAAATTTAATGGGTTTTTTCATCAATTTTAGGCTGGTGGTAAAGCAGGCAAGGATTCTGGAAAAGCCAAGGCAAAAGCGGTATCCAGGTCGGCGAGGGCTGGCCTTCAGGTATGTTCCTTTTATTTTAAAATTTATTTAATGAATTTACAGAGCTTTAAAAGTGCTAAATAAATCTGGAAATGTAATTTCATTTAATTGAATAATATGAATGACCCGCAGTATGGCGGCCAACTTCCGAATACCTAATCAATAGATTGAGAATTTCATTTCACAATATTTTCAGTTCCCCGTGGGAAGAATTCATAGGCATCTCAAAAATAGAACGACGAGCCATGGACGCGTTGGAGCTACGGCAGCGGTTTATTCTGCAGCTATTCTGGAATATCTAACAGCCGAGGTAAGCAACGCGACGCCCCGCCAATATGGCGACAACCGCTACAGCTTACTCAAAATAAACTTTCTGATTGTACCACGATTTATTCTTCCCTATTTTCTATCAGCATAATATTTAATTTTATAACATACACGAAACTGATCGATCAGAGTGATTTTTGTTTGTATTTTAGTTGAGTATTGAGCAACAATTTTTGGCGGGAAATGTTGTCAATTATTTGTTATATTTTTATTGTTATGATAATATGCATTACATATTTAAAACACGTGAATTAACAAAATAATTGCTCCTACTCTGTATTGATATCCTTTATTATGTGTGTACCGGTAAATAGGTACTTAACCCACTTAAATTTGTTAAGGTATTGGAGTTGGCGGGTAACGCGTCGAAGGATTTGAAAGTAAAGCGCATCACTCCGCGGCACTTGCAGCTCGCCATCAGAGGAGACGAGGAGTTGGACAGTCTGATCAAAGCCACCATCGCCGGTGGTGGTGTTATACCACACATACACAAATCCCTCATCGGCAAGAAAGGTGGCCCAGGAGCTCCTGTCTAACTAGGTCAATATTTACTACTAATATTTTTTCTATAACTTACCTTACTTATCTATGTATAACTATATTTGTTACTGCCTTATGCCAGAGCAAAGAGACCCAAGTCTTGATCATCGAATCTAGCCACTATAAATATGAATGAAAGTTACAAATTAAAATGTGCCATGGTCGTAGGTAATTATTTAACCTGTTGTTTCTTTTATGATTCCAGATATTAATGAAGACTAATCCTGCATTTTATTCTGGGACAACTTCAGGATACAAAATTCATCACGAATAAATAAATAAACATAGTTTGATATATAAAGTTAGTGATGTTGTTAGTGGAGTGACTCTCGGGAACATTGGTCCGGACTTACTTGTTAGTTATAAGTGTAGCAATAAGGAGTTTTAAATAATATGCTAGAATTAAGATTTATTTTCTGTTTTATGGGACATTTAATTTTCCATAAATGATAAACAATGACATGTAAATGCTCAAAATTATCTTGCTCCTGGTGTGAGGTGTGGTGCGGCAGGGTTGTGTTGTGACTCCACCAGTCAAGCATCCATAACACTGCCGAGCCTGAACTTTGTCACCACTGGTTAGAGGCTGGTGCAAAATAATTTTATTATGTGACTGCACTCGTTGTCAAAGCTGTAAGCGCTGTTGTAATTTTTTGCAGCATTTTGTAATTTTTTAAGTGACATAATATAACACATTACTGTATGTTGTTCTAAGATGTAATTTGGAATGATTGAACTGTTACAAGTTGTAAGAAATGTATTTTGATCTTTAAAATATATTGAGGAAGCACTAAGCGTTTATGTTTATGATTTTATTGCCCAATTTTTAAATTTAACACATTGACAAGCGGCGGCGTTTTATTGAAACTATCTCAGGTGCTAATTTTGTTTGGAATAATCCTTTCACAAAACAACGTTTGTGATTTTCAGCACTCGCGTTCCGACCTCAAAAAAGCTGTTTACAGCAGTCAATGTGTTATTAGACCATTAATAGTAGTTACTTTCGCCTCTACCTAAAAAGAGTCGTTTGCCACGCCAATTGAAAAAAGTGAAATTATGTGCATAAACCTAATTAGGGCGGTCCATTTGTGAGACACCTGTACCGTATCTTCCCCATTAATCTTAAGATAAACCCAAATACTGGCTTATAGACTAACGTGCGGGAACAGTGTGTATTAAAGGGTATGTCACTGTCTATGGCACAAATTATAAATGTCAAAATTAATGTTGCTAGTTCACAGCGAAAAAAACAATTATTCAAAAACTATCTTTGCTCTGCGATTTTACTCGCTGAAAAGTAACTAAGTCTTAGCTATAGATAATAATTCTCATCCCGAAGATATATATATTTAATATTTTTCGGTTCATTGCATTTAGCCCAGTGAATGAAGGATTGTGGATCGAAAAGTCGAAAGCAGAAAAACTAACTTAGGGACTTTGTTTGGACTAGTTAGGAGATGAACATACTAAAAGTCCCCACTCCTCCGAGGTGAGCTGGAGGAGAGGGAGGCCGAAGAAAGTCCCATTTTTACAAGCTTTATATTACTTTCACCTGTCTGTTGTCTGTCTGTCTGTCTGTCTGTCTGTCTGTCTGTAATCAAATCTTGCAAGTTTAATTTGACCCACTTCCCGGTTTCCAATTGAGCTGAAAATTTGCATGCGTGTGTAAATCGGATGACAATGCAATATTTTTATGACATCGAGCTGATTTGATGATGGAGCTGGAAGGTGGCCATAGGAACTTCATCATAAAACAACGCAACCCCATCGAGTTTGGGCTCATTTGATTCGTCTTGACGAGTACTTTATGATACAAGACGATAATAATAATAAAAGCTTGTTTTTAAAAAGTATTTTTAAAATTTCACTTGTTAGGTTTTTTGCTTAGATGTCAAAAACTGTGCATCATATAATACGATATTTTGTTGTGCTACATTATAAAACCTAATAAAATTTTCTACAACTTTGGCCTTTACACCTTTTATCTATCTTCAATCATTCTCCAGCTATGAGCTTCGAAACATGGTCTATTTTTAACACGCTTATATTAGTTTTCCATACAAAGTCGGTATAGTGAAGTCACTAAGCGACTAAAATGGGTCAAACCTGTTATTTTCATACAGAAGCGTGAAATTTGGCACATTGATTCCTAATGTAAAAATAAGCTGATTTCGATCGGTAGCCCTCGGTAGCACCCCCTCTGGCAGCGAGGAGAGGGGGGGGGGGGGGTAAGGGGCGCTCCACCCTTCTTCATTTTAAAAATTCTGGGAGACGATGCATAGCTAATAGGTCAAGTTTGGTATCAATTTCGGATAAATCGAGGACGCAGATTTCAATTCTGGTATTAAAAATTACATTTGTCATGATTTTTTTTAACAAAAAAATAAAAATTAGAATTACATAACTTCGTTTTTATTGTTCAAATTGCTGTAAATTCAAAAATACTAGTTCTTTTAATATGTTGGTAAACTCTAGTTTATGTAGATTAAAAAATATATTATTTTATATTATTTTTCTTAATAACAAACCGTATAAAAAATCTTTTGGTCACGTGTCATCAATTCGAATGTAATGTGCCCAAACTCGACGGGTTTACTAATAGCCATTGAAGAGTTTCAGTAGACACCTCCTGGGTCCACCATCAGATCAGCTCGGTGGTAGGTACCAGATTATTAAATTGTCATCAGATTTCTAAACATTTGTAAAGTTTCATTATGGTACGACAACTAGAAGTTGGTCAAATTTTATTTTCAAGATTTTTTTACCGACTTTGTATGGAAAACCATAACCATGTTTTGAAGCTTATAGCTGAAGAACTATTGGAGATAGATAAAAAGTGTAAAGGCCAAAGTTGTAGAGAATTTTATTAGGTTTCATAATGTAGTACCTACAACAAAATATCGTAAGATGCACAGTTTTTGACGTATAAACAAAAAATCTAAAAATGGGACCTTCTTCGTCCCCCCCCTCCAGCTCACCTCGGAGGAGTGGGGACTTTTAGTATGTTTATTTCCTAACTAGTCCAAACAAAGTTCTTTAGTTAGTTTTTCTGCTTTCGACTTTTCGATCCACATGCCCTTTTTAGACACTCATTGACTGGACTAATTGTGATGGCAGACCATATAATATAATAATTAGAATAAGTTTTATTAATTCTTTTTTATATAGTCCTCGTTGAATAGTCTATGACTCTTTTCGAAATAATTCGGGGGTACTAAGATGACCATCTGGCAACACTGCATTACTGTCAATTATCTATGGTCTAAAAAAATAATTAAAATGGTTGCGTGTGTGTTGCGTGGTAAATCTTATTATTATTTTAATGAATAATGTGCAAAATGTTTTGTTTCTTCGTTAATTATTGATGTGTAATTGTTACCACAAATTTGGAATGCTAATAAG
Source organism: Hemithea aestivaria (assembly GCA_947507615.1). Taxonomy (NCBI): domain Eukaryota; kingdom Metazoa; phylum Arthropoda; class Insecta; order Lepidoptera; family Geometridae; genus Hemithea; species Hemithea aestivaria. Next base: position 17,597,639 of record OX382334.1, read on the forward strand.
CATTTAATACTCAATCATCGCCTCTTCATTCCACATTACTTTCATTGGATTTAGTTTAGTGCACAAATTATCATCTGGTCATTCGTATCAGAAGTTAGATTACTTAAATAGTGTTTAACAAAGTGAAATGAGTTCTCGTCACCGCGACCGCAGCCGGTCTCGCTCCCGCGACAGAGACCGGCACAAGGAGCGCGACCGGGACAAGACGCGGGACAGGGACCGCGACCGAGACCGGGACAGGGACCGGGATCGTGACAGAGACCGCGACCGACACCGCTCCAAGAGGTCAGGAACATTTTACACTTAGTTTAGCACTTACAATCCCGTGTCTACTGCCCCTATTCCATCCACACTTCTCATCATCACACACATAATATTAATCTTCATTTTCCAATTAACCCTTAATTACTCGCATGGGGCATATTTCACCCCAGTGAGGTTTTAAAGTATAATATCTCCACCATTTTTACATTTAACGGAACGCCGCCTTGTGTAGCTGCCTAAATACCTTCCTCCTACCTGGATTAGCTGCATGCACAGCTGTGTATCGAGTGGTTGGGTCCAGACATCACGTCTGGGGCAAATATTGCCCCACGCGAGTGCGACTTTTTTTGACTTGCGAAATATCACAAAAAATACTACTTTTAGACCTCCAAATTGGTTAAATGTTTAATAAATAAGAAGGACAGTGCCGGTAGAAGTACAAAAAGATGGCAAAAGGATGTATTTTACCAATCTTTGAATGTTGCTGGTTTCAAAGTCCATGACATTTACAAGAGCAAAATTGACTGCATTACGACAAAAGAAAATTTCTGAAACATCAGGCTGTCTGGATCTGACTAAGGCTAACCAAAAAAAGTCAATCTAGAATTCCACAACTACTCCATTTCATACAAAAATGACAAAAGAGAAATGCTGATCTTCAAGACCCTGGCTCCATGTCCAGGTGGATTATCAACAAATTATAAAATATGTCATGTGTGCCAAAGATCGAAGGACACAAAAACTAAATTTCTATGTGGGGAATGCCATCAGCACATTTCAAACTCAAACTCAAAATTCATTTATTCAAATAGGCTACAATGGAGCACTTTTGCAAGTCAATTTTACATTTTATTTTAATAATCTACTGCTCGTTCGCAAGGCACCTCTATGAGAAGAACGAACAAGAAACTCATAGGGATTGTTTTTTTTAAATATTTGTTTACAATTTTTATCTTGGTTACATAAATTATTAACAGGTGGTTGCAGAGGTTTCCAGACATCTTTGTCTTCTATGTATTGAATAATTTTATAATAGGCTTTCTTTTGTAATATGTCTTTAACACGGCTTTTGAATTTACCTCTGTGAGCCCTGTTATTTCCTCAGGGATTTTATTATAAAAACATACACAATTCCCTAAAAATGATTTATGGCTCGTTTTGGACAATCTAAATCGAGGTACAGCCAACTTATTCTGATTTCTAGTATTAAAGCTATGAGTGTCACTATTTAACTTAATTTATCTAAATTTTTCCTGACATACATAATATTTTTGTAAATGTACAAAGATGGTAGTGTCAGTATATTTATCTCTTTAAAGACCTCTTTTAAAGAGTCTCTTGGGCGCATATCATAAATGGCACGAATTGCACGTTTTTGCAGTATGAAAATAGTCTCAATATCTGCTGCTGACCCCCACAGTTAAATACCGTATGACATTAGACTATGGAAATATTCCACGCGAGCGTTAGTGTAACTTTTTTGACGTGAGTAATTAAGGGTTAATTTTCTTTGCAAGACGAGTCATATTACTGACATTATAAACGCCAAAATCTGGAGAGATGTATAGATGTTTGTCTTATTGTTTAACTCCTAACTGTTAGGGGGATTGGACTGGAATTTGGTATGTAAGTACTTTTCAGTGGCCTTCATAATCTTGATTCATTATCAAACTGTAGTAGTTGTATATAATGTTTCGGCTAAAGTCCGAAGTAGGTGTAGCCAACCGCAGTCGGTTAAAGTTAGGTGTAAACAAAATGTTTGTAAAAAACTTGTTTTTTATTTCAAAGTTTAGGACGGACCAACATCAGTTGGTTAGGTTAGGTTTGAACAGTGATTACAACATGCAAGCCGAGCAAGCGAAGCGAGTGTGCTGCTGTTGCAGCCAGTGAAGCACCAGATCCAACTTGTCATTATTCCAGAGTTCTCAATTCATCATTAAGGAAAATTTAATGTTAATTTTATTAAGTTCACCATACAACATTAATTGCAGGGACAAGGAACGGGAGCGGCGCAGTCGCAGCCGCGACCGCCACAAGGACAAGCGCCGGAGCCGCTCGCGCTCCCGCAGCCGCAGCCGAGGGAGGAAGTCCAAGGACAGGTCTATATTCACATCGCAATATCTCTGCTGATGTTTACATACCTACTAATGTTAAACTCAGATGAAGTTCATACATATTTACATGTACCTTTTAACTCTTCACATTTTAATAAATTTTTTGTTTTTCAATAATTTGGTAAAAAAATAATTCAAATATTTTAGAAATACATATGTTTTATTTTTTCCTTTACAAAATAACCGTGTGGTGTCGCAGGGACGGCACCATAGCGCTGCTGGACCAGATGGTCGGCACCACGACCAAGGCCACGGCGCGGCAGGTGAGCAGCAACGGCGTGAACCCCGCCACGCAGGCCGCCATCCTCGCCGCCGCCGCCGTCGCGCAGGTACCGTAGCGCCGCCAGCCGGCGAGCCACCGCCGCTTGCCCGCTTGACGCCGCTGACGGGCGCTCTCGTGTCGGTTGCAGACGTTCGTGGCGGCGCGGCGCATGGCGGCCCCGGTGCAGCCGGCCGCGGCCGCCGCCGCTGCGCTGTCGGCCGCCACGGCCATCCCGCCGCCCTCCTCCGTGCAGCAGAAGCTGGACCAGCTGACGGCGCGCTCGAACCACCGCTACCGGGACAAGCCGCACCAGCACCACCATCACGACTACCACCCGGACGACGACAACGACGACGGACAGGGTGACCGCTCTTTCCTTTCCGTTCCTGACACCTTTTCAATCTGCCCGTTTCACATTGGTATTGGCGTCCCCGACGCGCCCTCTCGAGGAACGGGGTGTTCCGAATTCTAAAAAATGAGCAAGATGATGGCGCTTCTTTCGACCCTAAAAAAGAAAAAGCTTCGAAGGGAAGTCCACTCCTCCTGCTGGTGGAGGTTCCTCCGATCTAGGACACGATAAAAGATACGGGGGAAAGTCACGGGGGCGACCCGAATTTCGATCCGACGGCGTGTGACGTCGTGTAACCGATAAACGAAATGTGTCGTGTGCAGGGCCGCCGGGCGAGACGCGCGAGGAGCGGCGCGCGCGGCGCCGGCGCACGCGCTGGATGGGATCCGAACACGACAAGACATTCATACCCGGCCTGCCCACCGTGCTGCCCTCCACGCTCACACCGGCCCAGGAGGAGCAGTACCTGCGTGAGTATACTGGCTGCACCTCACCACCGTGCTGCCCTCCACGCTCACCCCGGCCCAGGAGGAGCAGTACCTGCGTGAGTATACTGGCTGCACCTCACCACCGTGCCGCCCTCCACGCTCACACCGGCCCAGGAGGAGCAGTACCTGCGTGAGTATACTGGCTGCACCTCACCACCGTGCTGCCCTCCACGCTCACCCCGGCCCAGGAGGAGCAGTACCTGCGTGAGTATACTGGCTGCACCTCACCACCGTGCTGCCCTCCACGCTCACACCGGCCCAGGAGGAGCAGTACCTGCGTGAGTATACTGGCTGCACCTCACCACCGTGCTGCCCTCCACGCTCACCCCGGCCCAGGAGGAGCAGTACCTGCGTGAGTATACTGGCTGCACCTCACCACCGTGCTGCCCTCCACGCTCACACCGGCCCAGGAGGAGCAGTACCTGCGTGAGTATACTGGCTGCACCTCACCACCGTGCTGCCCTCCACGCTCACCCCGGCCCAGGAGGAGCAGTACCTGCGTGAGTATACTGGCTGCACCTCACCACCGTGCTGCCCTCCACGCTCACCCCGGCCCAGGAGGAGCAGTACCTGCGTGAGTATACTGGCTGCACCTCACCACCGTGCTGCCCTCCACGCTCACCCCGGCCCAGGAGGAGCAGTACCTGCGTGAGTATACTGGCTGCACCTCACCACCGTGCTGCCCTCCACGCTCACCCCGGCCCAGGAGGAGCAGTACCTGCGTGAGTATACTGGCTGCACCTCACCACCGTGCTGCCCTCCACGCTCACACCGGCCCAGGAGGAGCAGTACCTGCGTGAGTATACTGGCTGCACCTCACCACCGTGCTGCCCTCCACGCTCACACCGGCCCAGGAGGAGCAGTACCTGCGTGAGTATACTGGCTGCACCTCACCACCGTGCTGCCCTCCACGCTCACCCCGGCCCAGGAGGAGCAGTACCTGCGTGAGTATACTGGCTGCACCTCACCACCGTGCTGCCCTCCACGCTCACCCCGGCCCAGGAGGAGCAGTACCTGCGTGAGTATACTGGCTGCACCTCACCACCGTGCTGCCCTCCACGCTCACCCCGGCCCAGGAGGAGCAGTACCTGCGTGAGTATACTGGCTGCACCTCACCACCGTGCTGCCCTCCACGCTCACCCCGGCCCAGGAGGAGCAGTACCTGCGTGAGTATACTGGCTGCACCTCACCACCGTGCTGCCCTCCACGCTCACACCGGCCCAGGAGGAGCAGTACCTGCGTGAGTATACTGGCTGCACCTCACCACCGTGCTGCCCTCCACGCTCACCCCGGCCCAGGAGGAGCAGTACCTGCGTGAGTATACTGGCTGCACCTCACCACCGTGCTGCCCTCCACGCTCACACCGGCCCAGGAGGAGCAGTACCTGCGTGAGTATACTGGCTGCACCTCACCACCGTGCTGCCCTCCACGCTCACCCCGGCCCAGGAGGAGCAGTACCTGCGTGAGTATACTGGCTGCACCTCACCACCGTGCTGCCCTCCACGCTCACACCGGCCCAGGAGGAGCAGTACCTGCGTGAGTATACTGGCTGCACCTCACCACCGTGCCGCCCTCCACGCTCACCCCGGCCCAGGAGGGGCAGCATCTTGGCTGCCTGCCCACCGTGAGTACCCTCCTGCGGCCACCCGCCCGCGGCCCGTCTCTGTGCCCTGGAACTACTCGTTCAGTCAGATGTCGTCATTATGAAACCATGCTCGAGACATTCTCCACAATATTACACGTGAGTTGTGCCGTTTTGTTGTGTATCTCTGAAATCAAAGAAAGCAGTCGTGGAAACTCGCGCCAAAACTCTCTCAAATCATCTGAATTAAAAGAGTTTATCTTATCTACCGTCAAGGTGGCAAAATGTACTGACTGATACAATCATTATTATGTTATTGGTGTGTTTTCGAGCCGACCGGTTCAATGATTCTCATAACACGTGGAGAGGTAGAGTTGTTTACTAAAACTATCCTTGTGATGATCTAATAATAATCCATAAACCTTGTGTAAGATATAATTTGATATTTTTGACAGATCCCGGATACAATAGCTGACTCGTGACTGCACTAAATGCATTTCACTTTCAGAGCTAACATCATTTCTAATTATTACAATTTCAGTGAACGTACACCTCACTCTGATATATAATTGTTTTAATTTATATTTTAATCTGCCTTTATAAAATGGATTTTATTGCAGGATTCACTATAATGATGTTTTAATAGTTTTATTCTAACCAATAATTAATGATACCGATTTTTAACTGTTCCAATTTTATCTAATTATGACAATTTAATCTAAATATGCCTTTTTTATGTAAAAATAAGATTAAACATTCACTTAAATCTAGTTTTGACTTGTGTTAAATTTATATGATTACATATCATAATACCTACGGTTGTTTCAACTACAATCGATATAACTACGGTATCATGTCCTACTGTTTAAAATGACAAATGGACGTTTCGTCTACTTTCATAATAACTATTGGTCGAAATTACTAATGGACGACTCGCCTACAGTTAACTCAACTACGGTCGATTGAGCTATGGTTGATTAAACTAACGGACAATTTGCCTATTTTTGATTGAACTAACAGTCGATTCATCTTTTATTTTAATGCATGTTTCCAGCTATTAGTCGCTATAAACAACTTGTTTTAGTATAGCTATAAACAACTTGTTTTAGTATAGCTATAAACAACTTGTTTTAGTACAGAGTTCATGGCAATCCGAAATCAATTGGTGACCCATAGTTCAATCAACCGTAGGCGAGTTATACTGTAGTCGAGTCAACCAATATTTGTCATGAACACAGACTGTAGTTAAATCGATAGTAGTTGAAACAACCGTAGGTATTATGATACATAACCATTTATACTGTTATAATGTCAACTGATGATATTTGTCTATTATTCCTATATTACGAAATTCTATTACAGAGGTACATTTTCAGTTATAAACTGATGAAAAGACAAATATCAGAGTGGTTGTCACAATATGCTAATATTATTTGTGTCCGTTTTTATAAACCAAGTATTGCCATCATCATCAACTCTACGTGTATGAGTCTATCAGTCTAATGGAATTACTAAATCGTTATTGTAAACGAGAATAAATGAACTATCAAGTTAGTGCAGTCGCACAGGGCGCGGTGCGTATCGTAGGTGGAATCGAGACGCGTTCGAAACATTCTAGACCGCTACACGACTCATATTTATTTACTCTGTTAATAAACTACAAAGACACCGGTAACGTCATAACGGCGTGAAAATTTTGAACACTACAAAATAATCAGGCGCTAGAACGCGCCAGCGCCTGTCACGCCCTCAAACTCGCGTTACATTTTATCCATTTTATTTTTTACCTTTTCCACATTTCTATCGTCGCGTCGTGTAAACTTCCGACACGGTCAAAGTGAATCATGAAAATTGTCGAAACCTACGATACGCACACGGCACGCGTCCCGCGCGAATGCAAAGACTTCGCTTGCGTCGGCTCGTCGTCCGCGAGTGATCGCCGGTGAGGCGGTCGACGAGAGACTCATACATAGAGAGTGATGAGATGCGGCGTGTGTGTCGCGCGGAGAGAGAGAGCGGCGGCTAATGTGTGGTTGTGGGGCGCGGCGTTACAGTGCAGCTGCAGATCGAGGAGGTGAGCCGCAAGCTGCGCTCCGGGGACCTCGGCATCCCCGCCAACCTGGACGAGAGGTAACTGCTGCGACCGCCGGCCCACCGCCGACCCGCCACCCCGGCCCGCCACCCCGGCCCGCCACCGCCGGCCCGCCGCATGCCGGCCCGCCGTCGCCGAGAGGTTTTTATATGTAGTCCGCGCCGCGACCTCCGCGCCCGCGACCTCGCCCACGATACTTACACTGATTCCGAATGACAAGTAGCCCAGACAAAACGTTCCAAATCTGAGCTTACCTAAGTATTCAATTTCCTAATAAAGTAATATTCTATTCTAAATTTCAATTCGATCGTAATTAGATGACGTACCGATATTTCGATTCTAGTTCGAGTGTTTTCCGAAAGAGAAAACTGACGGTCGTGAAAAAAGTTGTACCGACGTTCGACATAAAAAAAAAATCTCAGCCGCTCGGAGCTCAGCGACCGTGCTCTTGGGGCGAACCTAGTGTTTATGTAATAATAATTGGAGTTTATACTCCGACAGAACAGGTTACCCTACCTACACTGTCAGAGTCAAATCACAATTTATAGGTTGTGTGGCCAACCTGTATGTTGCAGTTTCAGGTCGCCGAGATTACTACAGGGCCTGTAACGTGACCTAACGACTGCCTCCTACATATCTTATAGGAAACAGCCGGGGGCCATAGTTTTACGTGCCGCGCCGAAACACTGTAGCGTCCAGGCGAAAACCTTTGCCACACTGAGATTTGAACCCGTGACCTGCGCCTTACAAGCCGGACCGACGACCACTGGGCCACGGACCTAGTGTTTATATAAAGTGTGAAGATATGAAAGCTCTGTTTTATAGTTGTAAAGCCGACCTCGACGTAGGTGTGTTGTTAGCTCGACCGCACTTTACACACACGCAACGTGTGTGATCAGCATTATATCGCGCTCCCGTTAGTGTTTAACGGCTATTGGATGTGTGTGTGTGTGTGTGTTTGTATATATTGACGTCACTGTGACGTGGCATCGTTCCTGAAACACGCCGGGAAGACGTACCAAAGAGATACGTCTTAAAAATTACGACTCGATTAATATAATTATTAAAAAAATATATGTAGTATATTTAATAGACTTTAAGTTCGTTTTCAGTGAGCGCGGGCGTACCTCACGTTTTGTTTCATAATTTGAAAAAACGATCGGGATCGATAGGAATTACGTTTTTCCATATTAGGTCCACCAAAAAAACAATGAAATAAATAGCTCAAGCGCTATTCGGGCTACGCGCAATATAGGATTCCGTAGTACTGGCAATTTGAATATTAACTGCCTTTTCATCAACAATATCTTTAAAACTTATAAAGCTTAAAATCTTAACTGCTATAGTTTTTCTGGAAAGTTTATGATTGAAAGCATATTCTTGATTTTTTCAGATTTTTAAAGCATGTCGTTTAGTTTTAGAAGGGGGGAACACTTGAAAAAAAGGTTTAAACTAAAATATCATTTAAATGGATTACTAAATCGAACAACCCAAATCCACATGATGGGATCAGGCAAAAAAAAAACTCATCCCCATCTTACATGTTGGGAGGTACCCAAAATTGATTAATTTTGAAATAAACCCCTACTATTGCCGTTATTTGTGCAAAATTACAGCTTTCTAGAACTTACAGTTTCTCCGTAAAGCTCCGGACAGACGGACGGACGGAAAGCGAAACTACGAGGCTTTCTCGTCGACTACGGAAGTCTAAAAAGTACTCTCTAAATCTGTTCGGACATCTTCGCGTGGGTGACAGGTGAACCACACGGGGGATAAAACGAACCGTACGACGCAAAGTGAACAAGTCCGGCGTCCACACCGTCCGCTCGACACATTAATGCGCATGTTTTCACTGTTGCAGGTTGAACTCGACCGCGCTAATCAATAATAATACTTTACATGGACGTTCTAATCCAAGCTAATCTAGTCTCTTACAGCGACGCCGCTCGTCGACTAATAATAATAATATAACATGAGTTACTTTCAGGGTTGACGCACGAGTGTAATGTTACGTTGAGTGAGTGGTGTGTATGATGCAGGTCCCCGTCGCCGGAGCCGATCTACTCTCACGACGGCAAGCGGCTGAACACGCGCGAGTACCGCACGCGGCGGCGGCTGGAGGAGGCGCGACACTCGCTCGTGACGCGCATGCAAGCCATCAACCCTGAGTTCAAGCCGCCGCCCGACTACAAGCCGCCGCTCGTGCGCGTGCACGACAAGGTCATGATCCCGCAGGACGACCATCCAGACATCAACTTCGTAGGACTGCTCATCGGACCGCGCGGGAACACGCTCAAGGGTGAGTGTCCCCTGTCCCTGCCCCGTGCCTCCACCCGCCTCACTCGACACTCGTCAGATGTTAACACTCTTCGGTCCGGTGATTTCACTGGCCGCGGTGCCTTCCTGTCGAATCACGCTACCGACGTTTGCACGTCGCCGCTCGGACGGTAGAACGACTGGCACGGCCGGGGTGCACCCGTCCGGTCGACCTTCCGCGAGGGAAATCCACCCTCGGTCGAATCGCGTCATCATCTTTGTGTCAGTTTTACAAACCGTCACGAAACCGACCTCGGCGTTCCGGGTCGATCGAGTGAATCGCGGGCTCAAAGTTCAATATCGTCCCTCCCGCAGCGATGGAGAAGGAGACCGGCGCCAAGATAATAATCCGCGGCAAGGGGTCCGTGAAGGAGGGCAAGGTCGGACGCAAGGACGGTCAGCCGCTGCCCGGCGAGGACGAGCCGCTGCACGCGTACATCACGGCGACCAACGCGGACGCGGTCAAGCGAGCCGTCGACAAGATCAAGGAGGTCATCCGGCAGGGCGTCGAGGTGCCCGAGGGACAGAACGATCTGCGGCGCATGCAGCTGCGCGAGCTCGCCCAGCTCAACGGCACGCTGCGCGAGACCGACGGCCAGCGCTGCGCCAACTGCGCCGCCGTCGACCATCGCACGTGGCTGTGCCCCGACCGGCCCAACGTCACCTCGGCCGTCGTGTGCTCCTCGTGCGGCGGCGCCGGGCACGTGGCGCGCGACTGCCGCCAGCGCCGGCCCGGCGCGCCGCCCGAGCCCGGCGCCCGCGCCGCCCGCGCGCGCATCGACCAGGAGTACCTCTCGCTGATGGCCGAGCTGGGCGAGGCGCCGCCGCCGCCCGGCCCGCGCGCCCTGCGTCCGCTGCACCACGCGCACCACCACCACCACCCGCCGCCGCTGTTCCCGCCGCGCGCGCTCATGCCGCCGCCGCCGCCGCCCGCCGCGCCGCCCGCCCCGCCAGCCCCGCCCGCCCCGCCCGCGCCCTGGCTGCCCGCGCAGCCGCCCCCGCCCGGCGCCGCGCCGCCGTTACAGGGCGACAAGCTGTGCCCCGCCAACGTGCCGCCGCCGCCGCCCGGTGAGTACCCGGAGTGGACCCGGTGTGTCCTCGTACGCTGACGTCACCTCCACCGACACGCCGCTGCACACGCTCCTGCCTGTCGTACCTGCCGTCACCGATTTTGTGATGCTTTGATTTTTGGGGTTCCGTAGCCGAAAGGCAAAAAACATAACCCTCGTAAATTCGTCACGTCCGACCGTCCGTCCGCGTCGAAGCCACCTTTTTCATCGTCAAATTGTGGTTCAAAACCACCTACAAAAATACCAAAGTGGCTAAAGGAAAATAATAAATGACGGGCGTCGTGACGCACCGCAGAACGACCCCGAGTTTTTCAGTGGGTGTACCGTGTACCCCGTCCCCTTTTTCGTGCCGAACGGGTCTCCCGTTGGGCGATAAATAAAAGTAGCGTATAATAATAAAAAGTCTCCAAGTCGAAAAAGTTCAGTTTGAAGCTTTAAATAATAATTATAATAACGACAAGACACAGATTGAAAAGTCACGATCGTCAGCGAGCGATCAAACGAACTGTCAATTTTGGACGGTTCTTACAATTTTTACCGTGACACAAACACCACACCCCCGGGATCGCTCGTAAACATCAAAGCACCACAAACTCGGCGACAGCAACACGACACGACGCGAAATACAAACGAGCTGGATTCACGTACGAGGAGGTCACCGGCGCCTGTGTGTGTGCCCCGGGCGACAGCGAGTGTGACGTGTGTGTGTGTGTGTGTGTGCAGACATGGCGGGCGCGTGGCGCGCCTTCAACCCGCCGCCGTGGGGCGCCGCGCCGCCGCCGCCCTTCCTGCAGCCGCCGCCGCCGCCGCCGCCGCACCCGCCGCGCCCCGCCGACTGACCGCCCTCGCCTCCGCCACCGCCCTGCTCCTCCTGTGCTCCCTGATGTCTGTCTGCAGTCTGCCGGCTCCAGGGAGCGAGTGCCGGGGACGCATGGAATGTGTCGCGAGTGTGACGTGCGACGTGCGGAGTGCGGGGCCGGCCCGCGCCTCACCTGTCAACGTGTGGCGGACGCACTCCCTGTGCCAGTGTGCCACCGCCCGGGGCGACCTCACATCTATAATAACTTTATTTGTATCAAGCATGATCACGTATAGATGTCACGTTATGATCATACAATTGCATTTCGTATATAATAATTTGATAACAGATCATTATAATGAATTGGTAATGAGTACATAGTTGTAATATAAATATAATTATCGATATGTCGCGCTTGCGATACGGAGCGGTCGACAGACTCGGTGATATAATATAACGGAGGCGCAGCGAGCGATCGCCCTCGGCGCGCGTTATATCTGTGTTGAACCGGCTCGAGCGCTGGAGGCTGGAGACTGGAGGCGACCACTCGATCGATACGGAACATTTTTCACTTCCAAATCATGATTGCGGGGTGCGAATAAATGTGGTCGCCGCTCGTGTGTCTCTGCGACTATATTGCGCTGCAGTGGTTTTCATTCCTATTATATTGTATCAACGGTTATTGTATTGTATACACTCGAGCTATGTAATATGCACTGAATTCAATATTATGTACCTAAGTCCTCACACTGTCGGTTGTTTCAATAGTACATGAAATGTTTGGACGCTGCCGTCTAGTCTGCCCATGTAGTGTATCTAGTGAACCTGCAATATATGGCGATCACAACACACACCTGTAGTTTGAATGTGACCCCTCACTAGTCACTGCTCAGAGTAACCTAACGCCCACCGGCCCATCTCACACACTAAACTACTTCTCAAAATATACTTAACATTTACAAAAATGAATTTTATATCCAGAGTTAATAAAAAAATAGTAAAAGACATGGATCTAGGTTTTTATCTACGAGGTTTAATTTTATCTATAGAGCCGAATATATAGGACTTAGGACACTCATAGTCTAGTAAAAGAAGAAATGTGGATCGAAAAGTCGAAAGCAGAAAAACTAACTTAGGAACTTTGTTTGGACTAGTTAGGAGATAAACATACTAAAAGTCCCCACCCCTCCGAGGTGAGCCCGAGGGGAGGGGGGGGCGAAGGTCCCATTTTTAGGTTTTTTGCTTATATGTCAAAAACTGTGCATTGTACGATATTTTGTTGTACTACATTATGAAAGCTAATAAAATTCTCTACAACTTCGGCCTTTACACTTTTTATCTATCTCCAATCGTTGTCCAGCTATGAGCTTCCAAACATGGTCTATTTTTATTAGTTTTCCATAGTCTGTATTATTTTAATATATATAAAGTAGGTATGTATTTATAGTAATTTATGTATCATATCTAATATATAAAATTCTCGTGTCACAGTTTTCGTTGCCATACTCCTCCGAAACGGCTTGACCGATTTTGATGAAATTTTTTGTGCTTATCCGGTATCTATGAGAATCGACCAACATCTATTTTTCATCCCCCTAAATGTTAGGGGTAGTCCACCCCTAAATTTTATTTTTTATTTTTTAGACAAAATTTTTAATTTCTATTTTTTTTATGATACAACATACAAAAATACATACAATCCTCAATTTTCACCCTTCTACGATTAACCCTTATTTTTTAATAGCCATTTTAGTAATTTAATCATTTTTCATCTCCGGTCAAAACCGATCAATCGACATTTAATTAGTTATCCCCGCCAGATGTCTACAGGTGTCACTTCTGACCCAGTAAACAGCACGGAGTAGGGATGAGAACGAAGCCGGTCTCCTTTCTTTCTCACTCCCTACACAGTTGTCGGCCATCATTATTGTTTATGCATCAAGTGTAGTAGTAACGTTGACAATTATTATTTTGCTATCTCAGTGTAATTCTCATATTAACTTTTAATCATTCCTATTTTATCAATAATAATTAATTTATCAATTTTGAGTGTATTTTGCACGATTCGTTTAATCAAGTGATTTTATAACCTCAAAAGTACTCAACACGTGACACGAGCTTCCAATAACAAAAAGAAATTACTAGGAAATTATTTATATGGCAAAACAACGTTTGCCGGGTAAGCTAGTTTATTTATATTATTATTATTTGTTATACTTTTATTTTATTTTATACTATAAAGGTAATATCTAGACACGCGGCAGCGAGTCAAGCCAAGTTCAAGCAAAGGAACTGGCGACCGCGCCGTGTGTTATATTACACGAACCATCCAAAGCGCGTTTTGACGACTTTTTACACCCTCGTTATACAAAAACTATTACACATAGACAAGGCAAATTTGGCACATATACTTAAATATACAAACTATATCTCTGTTACAAATTCCAATAACACAGCTCAAACGGTTATTTAGATATGAACATCCAGTAATCGGTGAAGTTAATACATACTGAGGGATAGATCAAAAGTAATATCCCAGTTCCAGATGACCTAGAAAGCTGAAATTTGGCATCCCGATAGATAATGTCGTAGTAACAAAGGGAAAAATCAGAAACTAGTACTTTTTTACCATTTTAAATTAATATTATTTTTTTTAAAATGTATGATATTAAAGTTTGGGACGCCTAGGAACACATAAAGCAATACATGTTGCATGTTGCTATAATTTTTGTGTAGGCGGCTATTTTCTGTTAGATACTACGAAGTGCGCGCGAGTCCACTTTTCCTACTAATATAATTATAAATATAAATACAAACTTTATACCTACTGTACGTATGGATATTATGTTTTTTACTTTTTCACACCTAAACGGGTGGGCCGATTGACTTTAAATTTGGTATTATAAAAAATATAGCTTAGACCCCTGGAATAACATAATATACACTACTGTACCAAACTGTATAGCGGGTAAAACAGCTAGGCACAGCTAGTCACTAATAAAAATAGGTTCCTGGTACCTACGTAACAATTGTATATCTTATGTAAATACCTATCAATATATCGACTCACCAGCACAAGGCGGCTCAGTAACATAGAGGTAATAATATTAACATTGTTTACAATAAAAATAATGTATGTATATCGCCTTAGGTGCTAGTTGGTGTAAACATTTTAGATACCTACGTACCTGTAACGTATAGTCATAATATTATAGGTATGTGTCGGTACCTGGGGGCACGACAGTGCCCCCGCCAAGTCGTCGTCATTACAAGTCTTGTCGGCATAGGTTTCTTTTGATCGAAATTCTAATCCAGTTCCAGATGATCTAAAAAGTTAAATTTCCAACCAGGTAGGCGGTCGGCGGTAGGTATATAAGATAGCTGGGTGAATATAGATAAATTTATCAGTAACTAGTATTGTTTAAAAATCAATTGATTAGGTACAATATTCAAATCAATAGTGCACATAAATACTATAGGTATATATAAATAAGTACTAAATTAATTATAGGTATAGGTATATCGAAGCACGGCGAGGCTCACGGGCCGCGGTGCCGCGGTGCGACGACCGTGCCATGGAGCAGTGGGGTAGGGGGAGGTGCAATAAAATAATCATTTGGTATTAATCTTATTATGACTGGGTGTCTTAAACCTATTACATACTAAAAAGTACTGTACAAAAAGCAATGATATCCCATCAAAAACATAAATGTGAAAAGAGAGCCAAGTTCAATATTACGATGTATGTACTCATAGTTACCTATGATTTGGTAGTTGACTTCAACGACAAAAGAAGTGAGATCTAAATGGGTGCCAAGTTCAATGGTCAGTCCTGAAAAATATTTACAACAACATAAAATATTTTATTACAACTTAAAAGATTATTTCTTCTTATCACTTAGAATTAATATTATTTTGAAGCCCAAAGTTTGACTTGGCTAGTTCTCATTGGTACCATACGACGAAGTATCATTAAGATAAGACAATAGATACTTTATTGTACACCACAAAATGTTACAGAAAATACATAAGTACATAATTAAAATTAAAAATTACAATGTACAAGTGGCGGTCTTATCGTTAAAGAGCGATTTCTTCCAGACAACCAATGGATGGAGGGGACTAATTTTTACGATAAAAGACGGTGGCGCACTAATTAGCATTAAGTGCGTTTAATAGTGATCAAGCTGAAGTTAAGAGAGTACCTACCTAGTATATTATGAGAACTGGCCAAGTCAGTCTTTAGGCTTCAAAATAATATTAATTCTAAGTGATAAGAAGAAATAATCTTTTAAGTTGTAATAAAATATTTTATGTTGTTGTAAATATTTTTCAGGACTGACCATTGAACTTGGCACCCATTTAGATCTCACTTCTTTTGTCGTTGAAGTCAACTACCAAATCATAGGTAACTATGAGTACATACATCGTAATATTGAACTTGGCTCTCTTTTCACATTTATGTTTTTGATGGGATATATTTAATATTTACTAGTATAGTTATAATATGTAAGTTTATTTTGTTAGGTATCTTATTTTTATATTTACAAGTATATTGTAAACATAATTTGTTTATTAATTAGTAAACTATCAGATAATTGTAACAATAGATAACATTATTTCCAGAAGTATTGCACACCGCCTCTATACATGTTCTCAATATTCCTTCCAACCAGGTTGTCTGTAAGAGATTGCTCTATGCGATAAGACCGCCGATTGTATACCTTTAGCTCTATGCGTATTGTCTACTTATGTAACAATTTCATGTAACCAGGTTTGCAATAAAGTATTATTGTATTGTATTGTATAATCTTACAAATAAAATTTGACCAACTTCTGGTTGTCGTATCATAATGAAACTTTGCAAATGTCTAGAAATCTGATGATAGTTTAATAATCTAGTACCACTGAGCTGATCTGATGATGGAGCCAGGAGGTGTCTACTGAAACTCTTCAATGGCTATTAGTAAACCCGCCGATGTTTGGGCATATTACATTCGAATTGATGAGACCTTTTCATAACACTTGCTGACGAGGGTCTGATAATGGACCAGGAGGTGCCTACGTCTCATCAATTCGAATGTAATGAGCCTAAACTCGCCTTGGTGTCAGGAGTCAGGCCACGCGTGCCGAGTTCACCGACCGCGGCTCGCCCTCGGCCGCCTCATATCAACAGATCTAAATATCCTGTTTGTCCTATAGATTATAACAATATAGTGGGAGTTGTGAAATATATGTAAGAACACTCCCGAGTCAAGTCGGGAGAGTCCCGACTTATCTTTCAAACATAATCAAAATCGGTACGAACGGATGAACTACGATGCCACTAGCCCACATACACACAGGCTGACCCGTCAAACTTATAACACCCCGTCGTTTTTGCGTCTGGAGTTAATTAGGTACACTATCTTACTACTTAGTCAGGATTTATATGTTTGTTACTCTTTCACGCCGAAACGGGTGGACCGATTGAGTTGAAATTTGTTATAGAGATAGCTTAGACCCTGGAATGACACAGCGGCACAGCTAGTAAATAATAAATACGCAGTAAACGAGAGGGTCCCCCTGGATCCGCTCGTGCATACTATATATTAGGGAATAAACCTATTACTCTAGGATTAGGAATGAAACAGATATGTGTATCTATACTTTAGTTTTTATTTTCGTGAAAATAGCTAAATTAACAAAAATCACGTCAGTCGTAATCTCATCGATATGATTCGATTTCAATGAAAAATCATTATAATTAAATGCTCAAAATATCTACAATTATCTTCTAAATATTACTTATACTTTAGGTGTAGAGATTATTGCATTCGTACAAATAATAAATATTATCATAAATCATAATAAGTAACTTAACATTAATTTTATAAACAGTGCGTCACATCGGTACAGTAATACTCACACGAAAACGACAGCAGTAAGAGCTTGCGCAGACGGCGGACTTCGCGGCGGAGAAAAGTACGCTCCGCGGATTTACCGCGAACTCAACAGTGTTGAGTTCGCGGTAGATCCGTGACCGTGTTGAGTCAACACGGTCTACAATCATTTGTTGCCCGGAAATGTAGATGAGTGTACGCTATGGAAGCGAATATTCAGTGGTTACGTTGTGTTGAAATTTACATGAAGTTTAAGAAAAAGAGGACATTTTAAAAGAAAATACTCGTCATCACTCGAGCGCACAACGCGGACTTAATTCCGCCACGTGCGTTGCTTCGCATAGTCACACGAGTTAATTTTTTTCGGAGACCCCCGTACTTTTGTCCAGTCCGCTCCCTGCATGTCCTCGGTTATTCGGGGTACTTTGAATCCTACGCTTCCGTTACTCGATACAGTTGTAAGCGATCTTTAGTGGACAATAATCCCACGTCTGCGCAAGCTCTACGATAATACAGTGCGAGGTGTCACGGACGCCGGCGTCGGCCGCGCAGAGTGCAGAGGGTCGCGGGACCTTCCGACACACCGGCACCACACCGACACTAAACTTTATATCACCCTGGGTATTATAATACATTCGTATCAAATCTAAATCGCTTTTACATCTATGTGTCCTATCTCTATTATAAATACATTATAGTCGGGAGCAGAGTGCAGGCACTGGGCACACTCTCCCAAGGGTCGACACAAAGGTGCAGTGATAGTGGAGTTGTCGAATCTAACCGTCAACTTGAATGACTTGTGCAAAATGGATCAAAGAATCGGTCCGTTTGTATGAAACGTGGAAAGTCGGGATTCTTTTCGAAATTTCTATTCCCGTATTGTAATTCGTTCAGTTTGAAGCGTGAGTGATCGTAACTCGAGCGTCATTCACCACACCTCTCCGTGACAAGTCGTATGTACACTAGCCGCGACCGTCTTATCACGGTAAAGAGATTATAATACTGTTATATAATCTCTTTACTGTGGTCTAACTTAGTCATTATATTAGTAGGATAACAGAATTAGTAAAGTGAGGAGAGTGGAGGTGACGTCAGAGGCACGTAATATGGCGCGCGGCACGTTCGATGTGTGCGCTCGCGTGGAGACACACACACACGGTGTGGCGGTGTGCGGCGGCGTGTTACGAGTCACGTGTCGCTGCAGGTGCGGGGCTGCAGCGTGTGTCACGTGAAGTCGCGGCCGCGCGCCAGCGTCGGAGATCCAGCGCGGTGGCGAAATATCGCGCGAATGCTAATACTTTTTTGATAAATAAAAACTGGTTAAATGCCGCGAACTTGTCGAAGAACCGCAACAACTCGCGTGAGCCGGAGGCCCGTCCGAACCTGAGCGATATTTCCTATCGGCTGGCGGTCAATCGCTCAGGTTCCGACGGGCCTCAATACGAGGACTGAGAACGTCACGGTCGTGGCAAACACCCCTCCCGACCTCGTCGTTCAAATTTGAGCATAGTGTCGTGTGCCGTACGGTATTATTTCACAATGTCGACACGACGTCGTGTGTCACACACAACACGCGACATACGATTTGAGGCTCAAATTTGAAGGAGCAGGTCGGAGCCGGCGGTGCGCCACGAGCGAGGACTCACGACCGTCACACGACACGGACGAGGTGGGGCCCGGGCGCGCGAGGGCCCCCGCACGGCGGGCGCCGGCGCGGGCGGGGGCGGCGGGGGGCGGCGGCGGCTCACCGCGCGTCCTTGGCGGTCAGCTTCTCGATGAGCTCCTGCAGCGGCGCCAGCTCGCGCCGCTCGATGAGGCTGAACTCCTGCAACACACACTCCGTGAGCAGGGAGCGGGGCGGGGCGGAGGGGCGCCCGCTGCCCCCGGGGGCGCGCCGTACCTGCACGAAGAAGATGAAGTGCTTGAAGGATGTGTTGAGGTGGGCCTCCTCGCCCAGCTGCACCACCTCGGGGAAGTGCTGGTGGTAGATGTGCGCGTACACGCGGAACAGCCGCTTCAGGATCGTCTTCGCCATGCTCAGGAAGTTCTTGGGGAACGGGACTCCTGCGACACACGCACACGTTTACTTTGCACACCTACTGAACTGAAAAAATCTGTTGATTTATTGATTTACCAGAAAGGTAATTTTGTAACGAGAGGGATATTTCGGAATTCGGTATGGGATGTTTTGCGTGAGGTGGGCGGGGTGTGGCGGAGGCGAGCGCGCACCTATCTTGGAGGGGAAGAGTGTCTCGTCATCCAGCTGGTCCTGCGCCCAGGTCATGAGGTAGTCGATGTACTTGGGAGCGGAGCACTTGATGGGCTTCTTGACGGTGTGGCCGTCCGCCCAGTGGTACTCGTACTTGGGCCCCGCCGACATCACCGCACACGACTCCTCCGTGCAGAACTCTGTGATGGTGCCGTACAACATGTTGATCTGGTTGAAGAAGTCCACCGCTGCAACACAACCACATTCATCTCACCACACTGATCACTGCCATTCCTTGTTTTAGAATATTCATGTACACCATCAGCACCTTGAGCTGTGCAACAGATGCTTTCCTTTTATAATATATTAGCTTTATTTATTTAGTTTACAGAAATGAAACTATATTACTTTGTTATTTTATTAACATGTCAGGACATCTTAAGTGTATATTTAGTGAGTGGCAGGTGCTGGCCTGCTCCCGATAAAACAAATGTCACTAACAACAGAAGGTAAGGAAGGTTGCAACAGCTGGTGTCCACCACTAGCGACGAGTGGCGTTACAGTGAAGGAGTACTACAAGGGGGCTCACTGTTGACGGCGACCCACTCGTTGAGGTCCTCGCCCTCGGGCAGCATGACGGCGAGCCGCAGGTTACCGGAGCCGAGCGTGGCAGCAGCGTGCCGCATCAGGTCGTACTGGTGCGTGCCCTCCGGGATGTTCTTCTTCGGCTTGAACGTCTTGTTGGACCGACTGCCACTGCAACACACGGCCGCGCGTCAGCCGGGCGGGGCACTCTCTCACATTTTATATACTTTATGTTCTAACGTCGCCAAACTTCGTCACGGGCGGAAACAACGCGTTGGCGCACCCCCCGTGCCCGCGGTACATATTTCGATAAAAATAGATACGCCATTGGAGCAAACATAATATCAACATTATTACTCACAATAGAAAACTCATCTTGTGTGTCAATTGATTCCCTGATCCTTTTGATATAAGATTTTTTCATTCACTTCACCGTAATATAAATGATTCAGCGAAACGGTATTTTTCTGGGATGAAGTCTTTTAAGAGTAATTTTATGCTTTCTTTCAATAAATAAATTCATGAAAACTATAAAAGTGAAATACGATAAAAATATTTTCTGACTACAGATGACTGCACAGAACACACAAAACAAAAATATGAGAAAAGTCATCACAGGAATCAATCAAAGTCAAAATATACGTCAGCCGTCAGCAGGATTTTTTTTAGTATTACTTGCTGTAAAAGTATTTGCTAAATTCGATTGAGGTGATTTGGCAGTTACAAAATTAAACTTTTCAATTTCACCAATAAAACTAAACCAATGAACTAAACTTTTAAACGCTTGGTCTAACTGAAAACTCAATAGAAGTATTCGGTTATATAGGTAAAATTTCTTTGAGTATACCACAATACTGGATTAAATGCAACTAAAGCGCGGTCGGTAAAAAAAATAGCTGTCAAATTTGACAGCCCGAGCATTGTTTTTCGTTTGTCATTGTCAATCAAGTGACCAGAAGTGGTATTACGGGATTTTTTGCAATCGATAAAAAATTAACTAAAAGTATTAAATCGAGTACTTGGCTTCATTAATTTTCTATTCAAGATGCAGGGTCTCAGTATCCAGAGTTTGAAAAAACATAAAGCTGTAAGTTCCACACATTTTTACAAACTGCACTGCGTAGGTACGTAGGTTACTGCGTCTGATATCTCTGCAGTGCTTACATAATTAACCTCTTCATTTTAAGGTATTATTTTGATGTTTACTATTCTTTTGATCGTTGTAGGTTATTTAGATTCCAACTTTCGGTTGGGGTGTAGCGTTCGGGGCACTATGGAGAAAAGACTTAGAAAAATTTTGATCAAAAAATTTAAATTTCAAATTTGTATTTTTTTTTATTTTATCATATAAGACATCCAAAAATAAGACAAAAATTATCCGGGTCATTTTTTCCTCCGCCAGCCGAATTTCGAGGAAACGTTGCCAAAGATCAATCGTTGTGAAGGGAATCAGGACTTTGAATATTTTACATGTGTTTTCGTATTCCGGCAACAGTATTTTTTTATCACGGGATTGTGTTAAAAACATCACCAGGACTGACGTTTGTATGGGTCATATTGACCTTGACTCAAAGGTCACTGACCTTGAACCAAAATAAGATAAATTAGCCCAAATACAAAGGTCAATGACTTTTGGGTCAAATTCAGTGACATTATAATATAGGTACGACGACGAGCGAAGCGAGGAGGAGTGTTAGGTTTTACTTATGAGCAACGCGCGAGCCGAGCGAGCGAAGCGAGCGTGCCGCGGCAGCGGCCGGCGAAGCGCCAGAAAAAGAGTGTAAACGAGGTTACTGATTGGTCTACATAGGTATATGTCATATAATTATAATATAGGTACGACAATTTCATTTATTTTGGATCAAGGTCAATGACCTTTTGGTCAAGGTCAGTGACGCTTGGGTCAAGATCACTAATAATTGGGCTAATTTCAGTTATTTTGGGTCAAGGTCAATGACCTTTGGGTCAAGGTCAATGACCTCTGGGTCGAGTTCAGTGACGCTTGGGTCAAGATCACTAATAATTGGGCTAATTTCACTTATTTTGGGTCAAGGTCAATGACCTTTGGGTCAAGGTCAGTGGCGATTGGGTCAAGATCATTAATAATTGGGCCAATTTCATTTATTTTGGGTCAAGGTCAATGACCTCTGGGTCAAGGTCAATGACCTTTGGTTGCTCGCGGAGGGTTCCCCACCCTTATACTCCCACATCCCACCGGGTCCCGAAGGTTACATAAAGCGTAGTATTTTTGATCAAAATTTTTCTAAGTCTTTTTTTCATAGCGCCCCGAAGGCTACACACCGACCCAACTTTCTTTCTGGTTAAACTTTAATGGGGCTAAATAATTTTAATTTTTTGAGTTACGTTCACAGCACAGTATTGTGATGTGGGGTTCACTTTTCCAGTTTTTAAACGTCAAAATATAAAGTGTTATCGTCGGATCGTGGCTGAGTGTATATAGGTATAATAGTTATATAGCAAAGAGAGTGCGATTGTGTTCCAGTTGATTCCCCTGTACGTGTGCACGGGCATCGGGTGCGCGGGCGCCGTGTTCTACATCATCAGGCTGGCGACGCGCTCCCCCGACGTGTCCTGGAACAAGAAGTCCAACCCGGAGCCGTGGGAGGAGTACAGGGCCAAGCAGTACAAGGTACGCTTGCCTTGGAACATGTTACTAATTATATCTGTAAATACCAACCTTCTGCAGATTAGGTGAAGAGACAATGATGCAGCCATGATTCTGCATTTATTTTAACCTAATGACCTGGGCACGTTGTTTGCCTAACAAAAAATACCAGTGTTTCTTTACTATATGATGCATGTATTATACATAAACCTTCATCTTGAATCACTCTATTATTTATTTAAAAAACCACATCAAAATCATTGAGTAGTTTTAAAGATCTAAGCATAGATAGGGACAGACAGTGGAAAGTGACTTTGTTTTGAGCAACTTTGAGTTGAATAATGCAGTACACTAGTTCAACATAAACAATGTTTAATTTAGGTATAATCACCTCACTAAACCAGAAACTAAACTGTGATATATACCTGTGTGCAGGGCAAATACATGCAAGTAGATGATTGAGAGGTGCTCATACAAATCCAATGAGATGTTAGCTGCTGTTGGAGTGGTCCTTGCAAGTGCCTAATATGTTGCACAGCATTACATCCTTACCCTTTGCATGTAACCAACAAGATAAACTCCATTAACACATTGGTTGTGGTGGCGTTTTTAGTTCTATCCCAGGAGCCGGAAATTAATTTTGTATGAAAAAATCAATAGACAAAACAATATTTATGTTTTCCAGCACTCACATTCCAACCTCAAAAACACAGTTGTGCTGTTGCCGCTAAAAAAAAATCTTGTAACTAGCTTGCAGCCACTTGATTCACAGAATAGCTTCTATTTGCAATCCAGATGAGTTTTTGGTGTGAATACTTAGCTAAGAACCATCTAAATTTGTGGATTATTTAATTATTATTATTTTTTTATTTATTCTGTTCAGAAATTAGGTGTAGCCCAGAACATGACTTACAATAATTACTACCATATATAAAGTATAGGCTCATCTTAAGTACAGTGCATGTATGCATCGTGCACATGAGCGTGTTACATTTATACAATAGAAAAAACCCCAGCTGGTGAGGCCAATGACACAGCTATAGCTCTGTCCACCTACTGGTTGAAGCAGCTAGCTATAGATCTTTAAAAAAAAGCCATTTTGACTTGAAAAGAAGGAGAACAATAGAAAAAAAAAGAAAATAACTTATGTGTTCATCAGACAAAAAGAAAAATGTAGGCATCTAGCAGAGTACAGAAGTAAGTAAGATTGTTTGTTTGTTGCAGTTCTACTCCCCCATCAGAGACTACTCAAAGGAGGAGTCCCCGGCACCCAAGTTTTAATTGTTATATAATGTATGTGCAATGTTATAATGAATCATGTACCTACTTCATTCAACTCTAGATACATATTATTTAATAAATAGCTGATGTGATCATATTTTATTTTATTTGAAAACTGCTTCAAAAATGTAGTACTATAAAATAGGAAAATAAGAATTGATAGATGACAGCCTAGTTAGTTTAGTAGTTGTTTTCCTCGTGAGTCGTGAGGTGTGGCCGCGCCCCGCGCCCGAGCCCGGCACAGTGACGTGTGTCACCACACATCACTTATTTTGTAATAGGTCCGCCAAACCGGCCGTATCACATTATGACATAGTGTATAAGACAGAGGTACATGTAAATAAGTCCTAGGTGATCGCCCTCAGTGTTGCCAATTTAGCATTTTATATGCTAAATTTGGCATATTTTCTTTCTGTTTAGCACATTATTTTGTCGTTTAGCATATAGCATATTTTTTTAGCATTAAGTTGAAACAAAAAATCCATCGAACAACATAGGTAATATACAACAGAATAATAAATAACGGAGTGATGGTCAAAAAATACACCATACACGCATCCACTTGTAAACCTCCTCCGCTTTCTCGTTACAATATTATTATGAATTACGTTTAAAATATTTATTTCTTCAAAAAGTCTGGAACTAAGTCATAGAAGTTATAGTTGCAGCCGGCAATAAACCCTTTGTTGATTTATCACAGTTCGTAATTATATCTCTGTTGGCGTTACCTCATTCCAATGCAGAGATTGAACTTGTTTTCAGACAAATGAACTTAGTAAAAACTAAGTTTCGAAATCTTTTGGCGGAATTTCGTTGTTTTTTCATTTTTTATATACTTTTTTGTATTAAATTTATTTGAAAATAATTTGGCATATTATTTTAGCACTTTTTTTCAAAACTAGCATATTTTTGGCATTATTTTTACATCACTTTAGCACATTTCATGTTACTACAGTTGGCAACACTGATCGCCCTTCTGGAGGCGAACACAGCATGTAAAATTTTGTTACAATGTTAAATTTGAGTACTATTTATACAGGGTCTTTGGTTATTCAGTACATTGGTGTATAGGGCCTTATTTGGGAGATCATTGGCCATGTTTTGAGCGCAATATATCGCACACCTAGATCTAAAAAGGTATTAACTCAAAAAAGCACTTTTTTCAGGAAAGGCGAAAAACTGATTACTGACTTCTTGAGCACTGCAGAAGTGTCACGATTAGAAATTTGCTTTAGTTATGCAACTAGAACAAGAATGATACAGGAATTTCATATTTTTCTCGAGTATTTGGGCTATAAATTCAATTTTCGGAGTTATTTCCCTACTGCTAGACAATGTATGCCTATTTATTTTGTTATTTTGAGTTGAACCTGTGTTGGTGAATCAAGTTCTTAGTTAGCTCTCTTTTGAAGAGTAACCAGAAATTAAAATGCAATTAAAATGTGTATTATTTCAAATTAGTCCCGAGTGATAGATCAATCTGACCAACAGTAAAGGGTTTTTAGGATGGAATTAAGCAAAAAAGCACTAATTGCAAAGAAATCATTCAATGTTTATTTACATTACTATTAAATCAATGAATAAGTGAGAAAATCCGTATCTTACGTTGCGTATAATAATTATACAAATCTTTTTTTAATATTTCATAATTCATAAAAAAATTAAGAACTTTCGTCTGAAAAAAATCATAATAAATCACATTTCAATTAAATCTATGAATACGACTATTATCTGTTTGTTCTAATTTATTCTTAGCGTCAAACTATTACTTCGCTATTATTACAAAATACAATGTTAACCTTTTTTTACTTAGTGGAATTTTACTTTTGTATGGGAAGCTATAATTATAAGGATCCTCATTGAAGTTGTTAATTACACTCGCTCCGGATTGATGAAATATTAATTTTGTGCACCTGAATTTTGTTGCTTAGACGTAATGCATCAATCAAACGAATGGGACTTCATTACTACATAACGTTATCTTCCAGTCTTCCACTAGGGTTTTATGTTGTGTAGAAATTATGGAAGGAGTGATGTTTTCTTTATCCTGTTACTAGCTGCGCGCAGCGGTTTTATCCGCTGTATACTGTAACCTATACGTTATTCCAGGATCTAAGCTATCTCTATACCAATCGGCCCACCCGTTTAGGTTTAGGTGAAAGAGTAACAAACCTACATCCAGACATCCATACATTCTTACTAACTTACACGTTTATAATAACTACTAGCTGCGCCCAGTGGTTTTATCCGCTTTTTTATAGCCTATGTGTTATTTTAGGGTCTAAGCTATCTGTATATCGAATTCAGCTCAATCGGTCCACCCGTTTAGGCGTGAAAGAGTAACAAACACACATCCAGACATCCATTCTTACAAACTTTCACGTTTATAATATTAATAAGACTAGCGGCGCCAAGCGGTTTTACCCGCTGTACTATATAAATAGCCTATGTGTTATTCCAAGGTTTAAGCTATCTCCATACCAAATTTCAGCTCAATCGATCCACCCGTTTAGGCGTGAAAGAGTAACAAACATACATCTAGACGTCCAGACATCCATTATTACAAACTTTCACGTTTATAACATTAGTAAGATTCTACCATATTTACTAAAAGACAACCACGCCTTATTGATATTGGTTCTTGAAAAGGCAATACTCAAGGTACTTATAGGGTCATGTGCACCAAATTATTTAATAAGCCTTCATTTCAGATTTTACCCCGCTATTAGAGATATTTTAAGTAATATTTGGATGATACCATCTAAAAAGAGTTAACTCGAAATTTTGCTGTAAAAGGAGATAAAGCCTTTCAAATACAAGGTTGAAAATAAAATAACACGTATTTTAATATATTCTTGTTGCTAGAAGCTAAAGAGTTCAATATAATGACGTGTTTAGAGAAATATAAGAGATTAAAATATGAATCAACAAAACAGAGTCAATTCAAAATTCAAAAATGTGTCACCAATATGGCAAGAACTCAAAATAAGATTAAAAAATATACCCAACTTGCCAGTAATATGGGCACAATTCAAAATGTTGTATTCTTTTATACAGTAGCAACCACCTACAAAGCGTTAAATCAAAATAACACCAATGAAAATTTCAACAATATAGTTAGAACTCAAAATAACTCCAATTTGCTTACAACGAGCATGCGCATTTTCTTGAAATTTTGATTACAACTAGCAATGCTCCTGTTTTGGTGGGGGTAAATGGGACTCACACTTTCAACAAAAGGGACCCTTTCCACCATCTAGCATCGAGTAGTAAACATATTTTTTAATCTGTTTTATTGGTCGATAGGCCTTTGGTTCTGGAATTCGATGGTGTGCCTAACTCAAAATTGACGATTTTTGAGTTAGCTCCCTTTAGATCTAGATGTGCGATATTATGTTTCGCGAAAATTTACGGTTTTTGAGTTATTTGAATTTTTTCGAAAAATCGAGGTGACCATTTTAAAAATTCAAAAAAAAATAACCTTGTATAATTATTTATTTTTTATTATCTCATTACGTGGACAAAATATCAGAATATTATTTTAATTAATCAAATTACATCTAATTTGTCACGATAAAAAAATAGAAAAGTTAATATAGTAAATTTTCGCGGAACATATATTGCGCTCAAAACATGGCCAATGACCTCCCCAATAAGGCCCTTCACACCAATGTACTGAATAACCAAAGACCCTGTATAATCCTTTAAAGTAACAGTTTCCTAAAAGAATGTATCCTCTCTCTGAAAATGTCCAAGTTGGTACAAATGCTATTGTATGATGAAGCCATACGGTGCATGGGGGAATGCTGACCATACTCGGTGGGTCTTCGGGGGAGGTAGAACGTCACTCTGTTATGAAGACGGCTAAGAGTGTGAGGAATTTAAAGTTAAGTTTAGCTAACAGATCGGGGCTGTCGATCTTGCCACTCACTAGTTTGTGAAGAAATACTCGATTAGCTAATTTCCGCCTATGTTCCAGAGAGGATATTTTAAAGTGTGTCAGTCTAGAATCGTAAGTTTGCAAGGTTCAACACAGATTATTAGCAAAAGTCAAGTGGTAATGAAATTGTATCTTTGAATGTGCACAGCGTAGAAAGTAACTTAGTAAAGTAACTTAGTAATATAACTTGTTTCAAGTTACAATAAAAAGCTAATCTTTAAAAATAATCCTTTATTTATAATACATTACGTAATGTAGATGATATAATATGTAACAAATTATAAAAAAAAACCCCTAATATATTATGTATCATTATTATTATTGTACCACTCTCACGAGTTGAGATTTTGATAGCACAAGTATCACAACCTGGCCCGTGTGTCGTGCAGTAGTGTGTAAGAGTGTTCTTTTTAATATGTACACCGTCTCTAGTCGCACCATTCATTTTATGTATCATTTATATACCTCTATACCATAATATTATTTGTATGATTGACAAGTCTCGTTTCTGTGCGACTTAACACATTTATTTGATGAATGCACATGATGATGCAACAGGATATAGGAAGCATAGTCATCTGCAATAAGTATAGAATCGAAATGATCACAGCGGGAAGGCCAGTCTCGACGTCGCGTACGTTACTTCGCGACGTCCACTCGTTCCATTCCTTATTTATATTATATAACTTTTTAATACATCCCTATATACTAATAAAAAAAAAACCCGTCCACCTCGAAGGTTTACAGGGAACGGGTTCGTCGGCGCCAACAACATAAAAACGGAGGCCCGCGAAGACTGCAGTTTGACACACGACAATATTGCGATTCCTTCGGAAATATAATATGAGACCTCGAGCGCGTGTGTGTGTGTGTGTGTGTGTAGTGCGTGTGTGTGTATGTAGTGTGTGTGTGGATCGTTACTGGTGTTGGTAGGGGTTGTAGCCGGGCGGCGGCGGGTGGTATTGCGAGGGCGCGGCGGGCGGGTGCTGGTAGGGCATGTAGCCGGCGAGGGGCGCGGGGGGCATGCCGCGCGCCGCCTGGCTCGGGTACGGCAGCGTCGCGTACGGGTTGTAGAGCGCGGGCATCGGAGCCGGCACGTAGTAGCCCGCGCCGCCGCCGTACGGCACCGGCATGCCTGCAACACGACACACTCAGCACCCGCACCACCACCGCCGGCCGCGCGCCGCTCACCGACCGACACTCACCCTGCGGCTGCGTCGGGTACGGCAGCGCGGCGGCGGCGGCGGCGGGGGCGGGCGCGGCGGCCGGGGGCGCCGGCGCGGGCCGCGGCGGCTGCGGCGCGCTCTCGGGCCCGGCGCGCGACGCCTCCTGCGTCAGGTCCTTCAGCAGCTCCTCCTTCTCGGTCTTGCGCGCGAAGCAGAAGTCGCCCACCTTGTTCTGGTACGCGACCAGCAGCTGCGACACGACACGACACGAGTGAGCGCGGGGGCGAGGGCGGGGGCGAGGGCGACAGGAGCGAGGGCGGGGGCGCGGGCGGTACCTGCGTGAGGTCGTTGTAGAACTTGGTGCCCTCGGTGAGGTTGGCGCGCAGCTCCTGGAAGGCGTCGTGCGCGGCGGCGAGCGCGGCGAGTGCGGCGGCGCGGTGCGCGGCGGCCGGCGGGCGCTCGCGCTGCAGCGGCGCGGCGGCGGCGCGCAGCTCGTCGCACAGCCGCTCCTGCTCGTGCAGCGAGGCGTCGACGCGCGCGCGCAGCGGCTGCAGCGCGGCGTGCAGCGCGCCCTCGACCAGCGCGCGCTCGTCCCGCTCGGGCGGCGCGGCCAGCAGCTGCGCGCGCAGCTCCACGCGCGCCTCCTTCAGCTCCGCCTCGAGCGCGTCGCGCGCGCGCTTCAGTTCGTCGAGCGCGCGCAGCAGGTCGCGCACGCGCTCGGCGGCGGCGGGCTCGAGCTCGGCGCGCCCCTCCGCGTCCGGCGGCAGCCCGCCGACGAGCTCGCTCTCGGACCCGCTCAGCAGCTCGATGCTCTGCGGGGAACGAGCTCCGTCAACGGTCCGCCCGAGGGGACGTCTCCGAGTCGACGGAGGCTTCGCCCCCGCGGTCGCCACGTCACAAAATGTCCCTTCGTCCCGTCTTCGAAGGTGGCAAAAAAAAAACGTTTCGCGAAAGGAAACGTGCGAACTCGTGTGCATGTCGCGCCCACCCCCAGGTCATCCGACAGTGATGTATTTTTGTTTACCCGTTGTTAAGTTTAAGTCGTAATGACCGGTCGGTGGGCCGTAAAAAAAAAGAGGAACATTTAGCGACAGAGGGCCTTGCGACCGGGGCGAGCGACGAGGCCGGAGCGCGACCGACCTTCTCGTGCAGGCGGAACTTGTCGCGCACGATGTCGTCCGCGCGCACCGCGTTGTCCACGATCTGGCGGTACTTGTCCGCGTTCCGGCGGAACGTGTCCGTCAGCGCGGCCGACTCGGTGCGCGACCAGCGCGCGCCGAACTGTCGCCGCAGCGCCGCGTCCGCCTCCGCCTCCTCGCGCAGCTGCCGCTCCGCCTCGTCCAGCAGCTCCGTGTTGCGGCGCAGCAGCTCCGGCAGCTCGCGCATCAGCCGCCGCAGCTCCTCGACGCCGCCCGCGCCGCGCACGCCCGCCGCCGCCGCGACCACGCTCGCCGGCAGCTCGCCCCGCGCGCGCGCCTCCACCGCCGCCGGCAGCCCGAGCGACGCCAGGATCGAGTTGAGCAGCTGCGTCGCGTCGCGCAGGCGCGCCACCTCCGCGCCGGCGAGCTCGGCGCGGCGCGCGCCCGCCGCCGCCAGCGCGGCGCCCACCCGCGCCGGCACCACGCCCGCCAGCAGCTCGCCGCGCTCGGTGTAGCGGGGCGGCGGCGGCGCGGCGCGCGCGACGCTCGCGCGCGGCACCGCCTCCAGCTCGGCGACGGCCGGCACGCGCTCGTGGTAGATGAAGTCGTTGTCCTTGAGCGCGGCGGCGAGGCGGCGCGAGGCGCGCGCGTGCGCCTCCCCCGCGCGGCCGGCGCCGCCCGCGAGCGCCTCGACGGCGGCCTGCAGGCGCGCGATCTCCTCGCCGACGGCGGCGCGCGCGCGGCACTCGCCCGCCTGGTGCAGGTGCGCGAGGCCGCGGAACAGCGCCTGCTTGGCGGCGACGTGCGGCACCCACTCGCGGTCCCACAGCTGCCGGACGCGCTCCTTGCTCATGGCGCGCGCGGCCTCCGTGTACGCCTCCTCGGCGCCGGCGCACACCTTCGCCACCATGCTGTCCTTCATCTCGTCTGCGGAGGAGGCGGCCGGTGAGCGGGCGAGACGAGGCGGGACCGGGCGGCGCGAGGGCGGGCGTACCTCGCATGCACTTGTAGGCGATGACCTCCTGCGCCTGCGCCAGCATGAGGCGGTGCAGCGCCTCGAGCGTGTCCGGGTGCAGGTCGGGCGTGGTGTCCTGGTGCACGGCGGAGACGACGCTCGCCTTGAGGTGTGCGAACACGCCGGCGGCCTGCTGCAGCAGCTTGGCGGCCAGCTTGAGCGAGTCCTCGGTGTCGAGCGGCTGCTGCGCGGCCACCACGCTCTGCAGCGCGCCCACGTTGAAGGTGACGCACACGCGCTCGTACGCCAGCGAGCTGATGGCTGCACACACACACACACGTACAGTGGACGCCCCGGCCGCGCCCGCCGCTGCCGCTGCCGCTCCGCTACTCACTGAGGCTCATGCGCCCGCCGAATATGGAGCCCCTGTCGAACGCGTCCTTCCACTTGAAGGGGATCTGCACCTCCTGCGGCGGCACCTTGCTCTCCAGCGACACCAGCTGGTCATAGTAGCTGAGGACACACGCCCGCCGACGTTATACTTTTGCGAATTTAAGGGGTTAATAGTCGCTGAGTTGCTCTGTCTCGCTCGCACGATATAACTTAGTCAAATAACAATTGATAAATCGTTCTTTTTGGAAATGTGTTAAATTGAAAACTTTGCTCATCTAATATATAAAATTCTCGTGTCACAGTTTTCGTTGCCATACTCCTCCGAAACGGCTTGACCGATTTTGATGAAATTTTTTGTGCTTATCCGGTATCTATGAGAATCGGCCAACATCTATTTTTCATCCCCCTAAATGTTAGGGGTAGTCCACCCCTAAATTTTTTATTTTATTTTTAGACAAAATTTTTAATTTCTATTTTTTTATGATACAACATACAAAAATACATATTATACAATCCTCAATTTTCACCCTTCTACGATCAACCCTTATTTTTTAATAGCCACTTTAGTAATTTAATCATTTTTCCTCTCCGGTCGAAAACTGATCAATCGTCATTTAATTAGTTATCCCCGCCAGATGTCTACAGGTGTCACTTCTGACCCAGTAAACAGCACGGAGTAGGGATGAGAACGAAGCCGGTCTCCTTTCTTTCTCACTCCCTACACAGTTGTCGGCCATCATTATTGTTTATGCATCAAGTGTAGTAGTAACGTTGACAATTATTATTTTGCTATCTCAGTGTAACTGGAAATTATTTATATGGCAAAACAATGTTTGCCAGGTAAGCTAGTATTTTTATACAATTTTTAAAAGTATAACCAGTTTGATACTTAATAAGATGGTTGAGGCATGTTTAAAGATAGATATTTTTCATATAATTGAGAATGCCATTGTTGTTATTTAAGGTAGCAAACTGGGAATACTTTAAAAAATTGTATAAAAATATGAGCTAAATTTTCAATTTAACACATTTCCAAAAAGAAGGATTTATCAATTGTTTTTTGACTAAGTTATATCGTGCGAGCGAGACAGAGCAACTCAGCGACTATTAACCCCTTAAGTTTATTTTACACTAGCTGTGGCTGTGACCCGTGGTGTTACCCGTGGCAAAGTTCTTTCAAAATAAAATTGTAAACCTAAATTATAAAAATACATACTTTGTTGGGAATAGATAATACTTTATTTATCAAAAATTTTTTTTTATAAATCCGATCTAAGAAAAACCTTCCTAGAAACATATCTTAAGAATAAATTTAATGTCTTGTGTCTACATTCCATTTTCTCCTAATTTCATTTCTACCATAATATATCATTATCATTCTAATGACTGCCATACTGCCATTCAAATTTGTACCATTAATAAAATTTCTATGAAATGAAAGGATTTAATTCTATTTTATATATAGATCATCAATATCAAGCCCAGCCATTCTTGAGTTGAGTGGTGAAACTTTTACAAAGTACCAGGAGACGAGAAACATGTAGGAGATGTTTGGGTTATTTCGTTAAATTCTGGTTAAGTTTGGATTTGATAATAGGGTTGATGTTGGCTAGTTTTTGGAATTGCTTTTATATGATAGACCCATTTCGAAATTTTTCGAAAATTACACGAATGTCATATATTTATGCAAAAATATGTAAAATTTCAAAATAAAAATGAGTTTTTGAATTCTGGCTAAAATGTTCCGAACTGTCATCTGACAGTGTGTGACGTCACAACATTTTCTGGAGTTATGTTTCCTAAGCAATTTTCCTGATTTTGACACATTTTAATAATGAATAATTATAAACTTAAAAACCACTGAACCGATTTTGATGCAATTTATACTGTGCCCTAAATTGGTCCATATTTAAGCCAAAAATAAAGCCAATAACTAAAATGTCTCTCTGAAAATAAAAGATCCATTTGTAGGTGGGTGTGGGATTAAGGTGAAGATTTTGGCCTATTGTTGTCAATAAGACTTTGGCCAAGTGGAGTTACTGGGGGGGGAAGAAGTAACACACACACACACATACTCACAAACTTTCACTTTTATAACATTAGTAAGGATATATTTTATTCATCTTTGTAAATAAACCTCATATATTTTATATTTATTATTAATAGAATTTGGTCTTCTGATGATTTCCATTATTCTGATGATTCACCTCACCTTTCAACCTCATTGTGTGGTGGTATTTGTTTCATTCTACCAAATATTACAATATAAAGTGGCTGCATTCACCTCTTCATATTTAGCTACCTACTCTCACAAACAAGACAAATATGAGAATACCCTAAGGAGTGAGGAGTTTTCACATTGTGTGAAAATACATGCTATATTCTCCATAAAAATACAACCAGAAGTATGTTTCTTTAGAATGGTCCTAAAATCAATTTTAACATTACTCTAACGTCAATCTATTTTTTTAATCTTATTTTCCTTGAAAACATGAAAAAAAAAACAGTTTTAGACTTCGCGAACAAAGCCGAAAAACAACGCAACGCGAACATTGAATGGCGATGTGGAACGCCAGCAGCTAGTGTTAATGACAGTGTAGCAGATCGTCACGAATGTATAAAACAATGACATCATTGAGTCTAGCATCGCTCCGGCTGGCGGAGGCTGCGGGGCCCGCTCCGGCGGCTGAACCGGGGGCTGGACCGGGGGCAGACGACGCAGCCTTGCATTAACAGCGGCTCATCAGGCGCAGCGTGATTCAATCATAATGAGCGTGACTCACTGGCGAACAAACATCCTACCTGTAAATAACGTCTAGAGAACAGTTCTCGAACACTTTCCAAATGGCGGCGGTACGCAGCCGACTGAGCTCGTTCAGGGCATCGCTGTAGTCCTCGTGTTTCTCTTCACTGTTGTATGACGCCTGTAACAAGTTTTTTAGTGGTTTTACTATATCTACGTCCGAAGACTTTTTCAACGGCACAGACAACAACTCGGCCATTTCTACGACTGAGTGACTGACGACCACAGATCACTATACTATGCTGACGACTGACGTCTACTGCTGTCTACTGATACTGCGTGAAATGACTACTGACATTTTTGACATATTACATATTATATTATGTCTCGTCCACACTGTGCGGCCAAGGGCATTTTCAAAAAATTGTTCAGAAAATCGACTTTTTTTTTAACATGCTTTCTTTTTCGAAATTTGAACATAATGTAATATAAAACATAGTTTATTATAGATCAAGGTATTTTACCCTATAATATTGAAATATGCGAATCTTGTAGGGAAATTGGTTCCCGTTTGTGACCACCTTTAAACGCAAATAAAAAATTAAATGTATACATTAACGATTGGTTTTTTATTTTTTTAAACTAAGGATTCATATAGTTCGTAGATAAATAAAAGAAAATAGCCCTAAGCATAGGCGGATTTAGGGGGGGGCCAGGGGGCCAAGCCCCCCCCAGAATCATTATAAAGTTACGAATTTTGCACATATTTCATGGTCAAGATTATATTTTTTTTCTCGGCGCTCGCAGTAAGCTGCTCACGCACTTATTATTAAGGATATTTCAACTTTCTAACTGTTCAGAGCGAGCTAAACACACACTTTTCGTAGTAAAAATTATAATATTTTTGCCGGTCTGCACCTTGGCCCCCCCCAGAACCAAATCCTGGATCCGCCCTTGGCCCTAAGGTTCGAAGATTAATAAATAATGATTCATTTTATTTCATTATGTGACTTTTTGTCGTTTTACTAAGTTATATTTCTATTTTACTCATAAACTTTGAACATTCTCTTAGTACATGTGGTTTTTAAATATATTAATAACTTCGATATGAACATAATTCTACCTATTTTTTATTAAAAATATAATAAATTATCTGATACGATAAATTTTATTGCATTAAAATAGAGGGAACAGTCATACAATGGCGGCCTACAATTATACGGATGTATTTACATGGTGGACTTAAATAATATTAAATAGTATATTTATTTAGTTGCGGTGGTAGCCAAGGGGTTATGTGGTACAGTTGTCAATCTGAATCTGAATTTCCCTGCACCAATAACTATAATTAGTTATGTGTGGTATTTTACACTCGTTATACTGGTGAAAGTTGAAAAATAACATTATAAACTAAGCCTAATATTTTTCCGACATATAGTGACTTGTCGTTCCTGCATTATGTGACCGCAGGATCGGTCACGAATATGAGGTCACGTAATGCGTAGGTCAGTCGTAATTAAAAGTAAAGGAAATGTTTATAAAATAGAAAAATAATGTATAATAAACTGTGTATAATAAACTATGTTTTCTATTATATTATGTTCAAATTTCAAAAAAAAAGCATGTTAAAAATAAAGTCGATTTTCTGAACATGGTATATACCTACACATTTTTTTGAAAATGCCCATTAACCAAATATACGAAAATAAATTTGAAAATCGAATACGTCAAATGACTCCATTGTTAAAACCGAACTTCACCAAAATCTCACGAAATTACCCGAACATCTCCTATATAATATGTTTCTGGTCTCCTGGTAGTATGTATATTAGTTCCACCACTCATAACTCAAGAACGGCTGGACCGATTTTAATGATCTTTGATTTGTTCAATTCGCCGCCTTCTCGACTTGAGCTGAAAGCCGAAATGAGCTTGTTGAAAAGGCTTGTTCTCATTTGGACAGATTCTCATTTGGACAGATTCTCATATGGACAGATTCTCATATGGACAGATTCTCAAAATGACGGGAGTACACTTATGCAAAAAAGGTTATATAATTTTTTTTTATTACGTCATCTTATGGCTGCCGATGAGAATTTAAATTTTCCTGTGGACTACTCCTCATCTTAAGGGTATTTTTACCAAAAATGTCTAGAAATTCCCATTGCGACTAGTTTACTACATTCACGTATTTTTCATTATACAGTCAGTATATGAAAATTCACAATGTTCATCATAATATTATTACAACATGGTCTTATAAAGTACTAGGGTACCAGAAATTAGAAGGAGGTTCACCAAAACCATAAGGAGCTGAAAGAGCGCAACGCAAGTGTGACTTCAAAAAAATTCAATCTCTTCTGGTATCTGGTCTCCTAGTACTTTTTGGAGGTTTGTTTCCATGGATCCTAGGATTACATGAAGATATTCAATTTTTGAAAGTCCTACTTCTTGCATATTGTTCTTCCTGTAGCCCTACCATGACACACGATATCCCGACGAAACTTCAAGAGTAGAACTGTCATCCCATACATTGTACTTATGTGAATCGGGACTGCCATTCCGACCAATTGAACCGATCAACTAGTTGGTCAGAATGGTCTCGATTAATCGATTTGTTCTTATCGGATCAACCAGTTGATCGGATATTTATAACAAAAATGTTCTGTTCGGATCAACTGATTCTTAATCAAAACGGATCAACTGTATTCTTTCTCAACTAACCAACTATTTATTTGGTCTATAAGATATATTTTTAAACACATAATAATATGTCAAACTTGAAATACCAATATCGCGGAAAGTACTCGTCCTAGAGTGACGCTGTCAAGGAAGAAATGGAAGATCTTGAGCAAATCTACATTTCAGATGACAGCTGTCAAACTTAAAATGTTAATATCTCGGAAAGTACTCGTCCTAGAGTGACGCTGTCATGGAAGAAATGAAAGATCTTGAGCAAATCTACATTTCAGATGACAGCTGTCAAACTTAAAATGTTAATATCTCGGAAAGTACTCGTCCTAGAGTGACGCTGTCATGGAAGAAATGAAAGATCTTGAGCAAATCTACATTTCAGATGACAGCTGTCAAACTTAAAATGTTAATATCTCGGAAAGTACTCGTCCTAGAGTGACGCTGTCATGGAAGAAATGAAAGATCTTGAGCAAATCTACATTTCAGATGACAGCTGTCAAACTTAAAATGTCCCTATTTTTAGTTTTTTGAGTTTTTCATGAAACTATGAGAGTTTAAATAAAAATCAGGCCGTGAATTTTTTAAATAAAAGTTAACAAGAATTTGCATCTAAAGTACCAGGAACACATAAAAACATAAGAGCTAGATTATTTAATATATAAAGAATAAACACGAGTGAATTATAGATATTAAAAATCGCGGTTTTTTTTAACGTTTTCCAAATTTGTTATTCCCCATTTTCTGGTGGCGGCCATGCTGGATTTCAAATTTATTATAGTGCGTTGTATTTTAGAAGCTAAGCCTTTTCATTTGATACCCATATTGAGGGGGTCGTAGAAGAAAAAAATCATCCGCCATTTTGTAGCGGCGGCCATCTTGAATCCATTTCTACCAAACATAGTTGAGAACACTCTCGACTAACTATGAAACAAAAAAACTAGATCAAAATCCGTTCATCCATTCGGGAGCTAAGATGCCACACACGCACGCACGCACGCTCTAACACACAGACATACAGACACGTCAAACTTATAACACTCCGTCGTTTTTGCGTCGGGGGTTATAAATTAAGCTATTAGTACAAAATTTAATTTAATCGACCTCCTTTATAGTAATGAACTCCTGGTACTTTTTGTGGTTGTGTGTTCCTGGTGTGAAAAAATCTGTGCAAAAAATCACTCGCGTGATCAGAATCTGTTGTGACTGCAAATGATAATTTATTAGGTGTTGTGTATGTACCTGTACCATTTCCGTCATTTTGAGAATCTGTCCATATGAGAATCTGTCCAAATGAGAATCTGTCCAAATGAGAACAAGCCTGCGGTATATCAATCAAATTCTATGAAAAAAAATGCAACCGATTTTTAATGGGTTAAAAATTAAATTTTCTCGGATTCAACGAAAAAATTAAGTCATTCCCATCTTACATGTTCGGGAGGTATCCTAACTTAATTAATTTAAAATTATTTTTATGTACCGTTCTCTATTACTTACCCTTATTGTCTAGATCACTCCTAGACTTTGGAGCGTAAATAAAACGCCCTTGAACTGGGGGACTGTATATCCATAAAAAAGAGAGCATATTTGTGTAAAATGTATATTATGATATCAAAAGTTGTTCTACATTTTTCACTCACTGACACTTTTTATGGATATACAGTCCCTCAGTTCAAGGGCGTTTTATTTACGCTCCAAAGTCTTAGGAGTGATCTAGTCATTGGTCCTTCGAGCCGGATAAGTACTAGTTCAACAGTTCAACCAAGTTCAACGACTCCATGTCGTCATCCCCGTGCTCGCGGCTGACGAGCAGTGGTGGGAAGGAAGAACACTCCTGACAGTTCATCAGTGCTAACTGCCAGTGAGAAAGAGAAGATCAGCCGACAGTTCATAGATATACAGTCCCTCAGTTCAAGGGTGTTTTATTTACGCTCCAAAGTCTAGGAGTGATCTAGACATTGACAAAAACAAAAAATCAATAGAACTTATTATTATTGCCCTTATTTGTGCAAAATTACTGCTTTCTAGGACTTTGATAGTTTCTCCGCAACACTGCGGACTGACAGACGGACTAAGCGAAACTATAGTCGGGCCGGCCTAAAAGGCCACATTTGACACATCATCAAAATTCCCTTACAAGGTGATCTAAAAATTTTACTTATATTTTCTGTAAATAATATATGTCAACACTTAGCTGAACAATAAATAATATGACAACACTTAGCTGAACACTGAACACTATACTCGAATTTGCAATTAACAATTTACGCATTACCATTAAAATTTCTACCATTTGGTAGATTTTTTGCCTACCATTTAACTTATTACCAAATTCTTATATCATAATTTCTGCCAAAACTACAATTAAATTTTTCTACCAAAAACTACCATTGAAATTTCTAGCAAAATCTACCATTCTTTTTTTATCATTTAGTTGATTTTTTTATCATAAAAAATCTATCAAAAACTACTATTAATTTTCTACCATTTGGTAGATTTTTCTATCATTAAAAATTCTACCAAAAACTACTAAGTAGATTTTTCTACTGTGCATTTTTGAAAACTAACGTGAGAGTTCCATAATACTATGTAAACAAAACGACTAAAAACTCACGGAAATAATGGTCGGAGCTAGGCTCGATCCTGAGTTTCGGACAATTACGATGTCCTTCATCAGGAGCTCACGCATTTTTCTACCATAAAAAAGTCTACCAAAAACTACAATTGAAATTTCTACCAGAAGAAACGTAAAGAAGGAACAAACATACTCACACACACACACACATTATTAAAAAAATTTAAAGTCCTCAACGGTGTCAATTTCGGATAAGCCGATGGTATAGATTTTATTTCTAATATAAAACAACGGTTTTTGTGGCATTATGTTTAACCAAAAAAAAATAAAAATAAAAAATAGCAACGTTTTCCCCCCGAAGGGCAGAAAACGTATATTTAGGTTCCAGCCGAAGCTTGACCCACTATATAATTGTGAGATAACCTCTTGGATTTAACGTGTGGCAACACTGGTTTACTACCAGAAGTCCCTCCCTATCGGCGCGCTACGTCACTCTCCCCACCACGCGCCGGTCGCAGCGGCGGGGCAGGCGCTTGCGCTTCTTCAGTACTCACAAGCCAGCAAGAATGTTAATTCATAGTGGGTCAAGCTTCGGCTGGAACCTAAATATACGTTTTCTGCCCTTCGGGGGGAAAACGTTGCTATTTAGGTGTCCAGTCCTTCGCTTGACCCACTATATAATTGTGAGAGGTGTTTATTATCTGCTGGCGCTGCGACAGTGTAGGGGAGACTTCAATTATATAACCAACATTCCGATAAACATAAAAGGGTACGAATCACAAGCCTTTTATTCCCGAAATGTACGATTTAGGTGAACAACACCATAATTTAGTCTTCTTTTTATTAGATACAAAGTTACAAGACTTAAATAATTCTTCATCACTAAATATAGAAAATATTATTTCTCATGATCAGAAAATAACTTAATGAGAGACCAGGTGCAAATCTTACTCTTATTATCGAAAATAGGAACCTTGAAAAGATCCTTAATAAATGAAGCATAACGGTGAGAAACCGTTTGCAACGATATATTTCTCCTTTCTTTGAGTACTTAGCTTTTTGTTTCTTTAAAGTAATGCTTTAAGAAAATGTCCCTGCTCTCCTAGTTACCGCGTTTTAGCACCTAGTCTAAATTTAGATTGTAATTTCTCCAATTTGTATTATTTATTTATTATTCAGCTCATAGCAAGTACTAACTTAATGCAACGATAGCATTTTTTACCAGTACTACTCTAGTAGTCGTCTACTGTTCACAGCAGACCTAAAGCTGGAGGTGAATCACACATATCTTCCCTAAGATTGTTGGGATCCAGTCTGCAATGACTGTGCGAGAGACAGGACCAACTTTTCCCCTTGTTGTAATCAAAGAGGCTGCAGATGATGTTTCGACTAAATCCACGGTTCCTGATACCGATATTTATTCCCGAAACTAATGCAATAAATTGAAACGTTGGTTGTCATTAAGGGATAATCTCCCACCAGACTAACGAAAGGTTGCGCAGTCCGTCTTTGAACCGAATTTGAACCGATTATTTTCAACTGTTTCAAGATCTTCCGCGACAGTGTCGAGTAGGGTGAGGTTGTGAATTCTGCTTCAAGTGGCGAGAAGGAGAAGTATGGCTACATACCGCGACACTTAGAATTAATTATTGTTGTCAATAGCGTAGTACCACCACGGCAACCAAGGAAGTCTCAGAAGTCGGTGACTTCCCAAGTGCAAAGTTTTCTTACGGGTGATTCACTGAGGACTGAGGGCGACAGCTCTCAGAGCTTGACGCACAAATTAATGATCACTGAGCTCATCGGCTCTAGTAGGATTTGCAAACATCGTTACAACAGACATGTGTAGTAAATGGTGCGGAGAGCACGTTTGATATCTGTTATCTTTGTATAGATAGTAGATAGCAAATGAATTGTGCAAGATTGCTTGCATCTCGGTTGCTTATATTGCGTGCTTCTCAGCCCATTGTTCCCATATTTCCCACACGTGTCTATAATATATGTTTTCATTGTTGACTTTCACCAGGATGATTCTAGCGGCTGTCTGTCTGGCTTCAGGCCAGGTGGAGGTAAAAATGGGCCAGCCTGAATTTCTCAAACCTACAAAGGCTACTGGGTCACTCCAACCGGTACTCGGCCCGTTGTTAGAACTATCAAGTGTTTCTTGACATTCCATTGGTGAACATAGGGCGCATTACCTCAGTTCTGTTTTCCAGAGGGTCTTCCCCGGGAGGGTACTACAAGCAGTAGACCTCCTTTTTCTCTTCTGGAGGTGTCGAATGACACTAGGGACTAGTGCTAGTGGGGAAATATCCTGCCTTGCTTAACGTGCGATTGAAATCATCCGCGAACACAAATTGCTGGTCCACCGCGTTCTCGCTGACATACGTCGTTACTACTGCAGATCGTTTGCTTGGGAATAAGGTCTATTGTTGATTTGTCCAATTTTCGGATGACCGTTTTCAGAAAGTCTCCTGATAATAAGTTCATTCTGACAACGCATTGTATCTCTTAGACTCGAGAGACTGTTGGCAAAAAGATTGTATCGTCCCGGGAGATATTGAGCTATGAGGTGTTTTCCTCTCTCCGCTAGTTTAAAAATCTGGAATGTCGTTTTTTAGAAGTGTCAAGGGTTTAGTTCCTCCTTTCGTTGCAATATATAATACAACCGTTTTGTTGTCTATCTGTTTCACTTAGACGTTGCCAATAACGTTTTTCTAATACTTCCGAGGTTGTTCAGGCTCCTTTTGATTGATGTGCCACTTGAGCTGAGCTCGATTCCAGAGTTCGCTCAGATTTTGAACATTAAACGAAGCTCTCAAGACGAGAGCGACGCTCACAAAGGAAATCAGGTTGTTTATAATGGATCATGGATCATAGACCGTCACGCATTGCTTGTCTTGTACCAAGAGCTGGTAAGCTCTTCATTTACAAGCTCTGCAAATACTGTAATACACTGCTCCGTAAGTAACACCGTTTGTAGTGTTCCTTCCGTATGTCTCTGTTTGCATGAAACTGGATACTTTGACAATGAAGAGGTATATACGAGTATATGGCACGACGTAAGAAGCAAAATTGGTATTGCCTAATAAGACTGGCAGATTTCCATGTCCAATATACAGTGTTTTCCATAGAAAACCACTAACCATCATAATGTTTTCTTTAGCTTCTGTTATATTGTTGGGTTGATATTGAGACGTGTGTCCCAGAGTTCCAGGTTAGTCCTAGGTATTTCGCGTTGATTGTCGGTCACAAGTTAGGCGGCCTAGTTTTTAGATCTGAACTACAATAAGGTTAATCTGAGTTTATAGAATGTCTGGGTTACCAGTCATTCTACAGACAGTCTTCCAAGTATATTATGATCCAGATTGTCTACTTTTTTAATTAAGTTATATAAATGCACCTAATAACAATAAGTTCCACTTAATATTTGTATTTCCTTTTCTATTTTATACTTGTAAGTCTTTGGTGAATAAATGATTGATTTATTTATTTAATATTAGGAAATGTACAGGAAGCAGTTGCTAAGCCAAAGAGGAGCTAGGACATTTCATAATATGTTGTACTCTCGTACACACTAGTGCAACATATCTATTGATGAGATAAAATATAGAAGTATGCCTGGCATAGGTCAGTTTTAATCATATATTCCCGAATGTTAAGACATTCAGGAATTTTGTGATGACTTTTAAGTCGAAATTTAGGCGCAAGTAGATAAAAAAAAATTACGTGTCTGAGGTCAAGAATTAGACTTGTCTGCCCTCTCTCATAAACCCATAAATG
Source organism: Hemithea aestivaria (assembly GCA_947507615.1). Taxonomy (NCBI): domain Eukaryota; kingdom Metazoa; phylum Arthropoda; class Insecta; order Lepidoptera; family Geometridae; genus Hemithea; species Hemithea aestivaria. Next base: position 17,640,943 of record OX382334.1, read on the forward strand.
ACCGAAAGTCTGCATGTTAACATTCGTTTATTGCCCCAATTTGTTTTGATTTCCCGATTTCTCAATATTATATCTCTGTTGATGATTTAGTTTCATATCGGGCGCAGATATTTTTATCTAACTTGAAACGAGGTGGGCGCTTTCAAAGCGGGATTCTATATCCAGATGAATAATTGATAATATATAGAACGTGGAGCATCTTTCCATTCCATAGCTTTATCATGTCTCTTGTTTTTCGCAGACTGCTCATATGAGAGGTCAAAGTTACGCTCGACTTCTCCGGAGCTCGACGGTTTTGCTTCAGGGATGTCAGCCTTTGTACCTTGCCTATTTTTTAGGTTTAGTAATCCCCACAAAATTTAGTCGCTTGAACTTCCCAGCGGACACCTTCAATACACCACCCTGCCCCTTTATCACTTCCGATAGATGAGGCTCAGCGAAAAGGTGAGTCCTTGCTGACGGGATGGTATGTATAAGTTCACTGATCTTATTTGCGGTTTGTACAGCGCTTTTCACCCTTCCCGCGAGTATGCTGCAGCAAAGCGTCAGACACTTTTCTCCTTATCCTTGCTCAGGAAAGGCTTGCTGAAATAAGTCTTTATATCTGATGGGCACTAAAGTTAGTGCCCCATAATCATTTCATCATAACCACGCACCACACACACATACAACAAATGCATGATTCCTCAAATGACTTCCGTTGCCATAAAAGGCCATGAGCCTTTTATTTTGCGGATGACGTGAAACTCTATCGCGGGATGGCAAGTTCTTCTGACATCTCAGACGTTTCAATACGACCAAAATCATTAAATAGCTCACAGGTCTACTTTTTCAGGGGAGTTGCCATGGCGACGTTGCAGTAGTAGGTGTCTATTGACTCCTACTAGTGTAAAAACAGGCGAGCCTGAAACCACTTTAAATATTAATAATTGTGCTACCCCTCAGTGTCCAAATAATGGCAAAGTGTAGAATTATACCTATACTCGAAAAACTTTCACACCATTTTTACACACACAGTAGGCTCGATATTTTTCGGAGATTCTTAACAGATTTTCGCATAGAATTTGGTTTATTGTGGCATTTACCCAAGGTCTCTGGTAAATGATTCTCCATAACAAGCTTCTATTTCCTTGGGTGCAGTTCCTGTCGTTTAGAGAAAGCATTGGCTCTTCACAGAAGATTAGGTACTTCTAGTATCGGTGCACTCCAACCATTACAGAGAAGGGTTGGTATATCAGTACTAATCCAATAGGACACTGCGATTGCCTCGCAGGATTCAAACTCGGTACTCATAGCCACACAGCATTAAAAGGGGGACGGTCATCCAACTATGCGACAGAGACGGATCCAATCCGATAGCTTTCTTTTCAACGCTTTGTACTCAAAGATCACTTGCTCAGTGATTTCTTACAATGAAAGATTCCCGTTAGGCCAAAAGCCAAGCTAGCCTCCATAGCTAAGGTGAGTGTCCTACCAAACAGGTACCTAGGTATTCGATCACCCAGTCTTTCCAACCCTCGGGGTCAAGGGATGTAAGAGCGCCTGATGAAAGGTTTCATCTGCATGCGGAGACTGATATTCCATGAGCTTTTTCATGGTAAGCGAGACAACGAGTGATAGGTCGATGACCAAGTAGTTACATACATGTCGTCTGAACAGCCGATATTGTCTGGACAGTCGACGCTAAGTAGTCTACGTCGTCTGTTAGCGCAGTCAACGTCGTCTGTTAGCGCAGTCGACGTCGTCTGTTAGCGCAGTCGACGTCATCTGTTAGCGCAGTCGACGTCATCTGTTAGCGCAGTCGACGTCGTCTGTTAGCGCAGTCGACGTCGTCTGTTAGTGCAGTCGACGTCGTCTGTTAGCACAGGCGACAGGACGGCTGTCAATGCTTTAGCTAGCAAGCAGACAACAATGCACTCGTTATTAAGAACGCTGCACGCAAACTGGGGCTTTCCCAGTTTATATGTCCGTAATGTACGCGCTTTTGTTTTTATATGTTAATATAAAATCAAACATGGGGCTTTCCCATGCCAAAAGCGCAAGACATATGTTATGAAACCAGGGCTTTCCTGTTTCTAACCACAATACGTTAGTATTTGGTAAGTACTTTAGTACTACATTTTTACAAATTCACTTCAGTGTTAACTCGTCAAAAATCCAAGACGTACTGGAGAAGCGCAAGCGCCTGCCCCGCCGCTGCGACCGGCGCGTGGTGGGGAGAGTGACGTAGCGCGCCGATAGGGAGGGACTTCTGGTAGTAAACCAGTGTTGCCACACGTTAAATCCAAGAGGTTATCTCACAATTATATAGTGGGTCAAGCGAAGGACTGGACACCTAAATACTCAATTTTTGTTTCAAGTCATTGTTGTGTTTATTTTTAAACTATAAAGAATATGTTATACACATAGCTAAGAACATTGCCGAGTAATATTATTAATCTTATAAACGAAAAAATAAACAAACTTCATTAATCCGTTCGGCTACGATGGCACAGACAGATACACAAACAGACAGACAAACAAACACGTCAAACTTATAACACCCCACCTTTCTTGCGTTGGGGTTAAAAACATTAGATGAATAAATAGGACACCCTATACAAGGTCACGTCAATCAGTTTTTGTTTTTAAAACAATAAGCATGCTACCCAATAAAATCGCGAAATCGAAATTTGAAATGTAGAATCGAATGCAATTATAGCTTGGATTGAATATTTGATCATAAATAAATAACTATATTGCGATTAAAATAAAATATGTTGTTAATATTGTGATTATATTATAGTAAAATATAATGTAATTAAAATAAAATTGTGTAATGTATAGAGAATAAACATATTTTTTTATTACAGGTTTTTTTTAACTCGTGAGATGTTTCTGGCAAAACTAGCCCATGACGCCATTACATGTTTACAAAAAAACCTATTAGAATTAAAATTAATTAGACTTTATGAATGTTTTCATAAAACTGTATTCGATTCCAACGTGTTTGAAGATCGTATCGATTCATATCCTGTAATCGAAATAAACAAACAATGTCCCAACACTTGTTTGCTATGACTGACATCTGTCAAATGTGGCCTTTTAGGCCGGCCCGACTTATAAAAGGCTTTATTTGTTGACTACGGAAGCCTAAAAAATAGCGTGGGGAACAATATTCTTCTTCTTCTCCGAGACCTGGTCCCATTTATTTGGGGTCGGTCTTCCTTGTCCACTTTTTCCATTCAGCACGTTTGTGCCATGTCTGATGTTACACCTACCTCCTTGAGGTCCCTCTGGACTCTGGACCGCCGTCTGCCATGTGGCGGGTGACGGGTGGTCTCCCACGAGAGCGTCTCGTGGTTGGCAGATCAAGGGCCAGCTTCACCATGTGGTCTTCCGGCCGTCTTTGTATGTGTCCGAACCACCTCAAGCGCTTCTCTTTGACTTTGTCGGCTATCGGGGCAACTTTAAAACTTCCTCTTATATGTATATAGCTCATTGCGGATTTTGTTCAGAAGGGTGACGCCTGCGGGACCAGCGTAGCATTCGCATTTTTGCTGTGTGTAGCTTATTCAAATGGTGTTTGTTGGTTACCCAGTACCTATATTCTGCTCCATACAGAATCGCAGGTCTTATTGCAGTTTTGTATACCTGACCTTTTATCTTAAGGGGCATTCTTTTATCACACATTACGCCTGTTGTCTCCACTTCATCCATCCAGTAGTTGTTCTATGAGTAACATCGTTATCAATTTTACCATCATTACTGAGTACCTATAGAGCCTAAATATTTAAATTTTGTTACGGTGGGCGCGACAAAATGCACGACATTATGACATAATACCTACCACATACCTACTTAATATGTTCCGTCTTGCTTCTACTATAAATATATAATGTTTGTCCCGTTTGTTTCGAGTGTTCTGGAGTGTTCTATGCAGGTTGTACTCAGAGGTTGTATGGTTGTGACTTGTGATCTTTGACAATGTTATTTCTCTTGTCAATTGTTTTTACTGACAGCTATATTAATTAGAAAAATACTTTTAATGTCTAACTTAACTACATAATATTTGATATATTTAGGTACTTATGTAATAAAAAACCAAAAAAATATTTAAAATTATTTGTTTTTTTACACAATCATACAAAGGAATTCTTAAATTTGTTAATATAATCACACTAAAAGCATAAAATACTTACTAGTCAACATGGTGATAAAAGCGAGCGGTGCATATAAAATGTAAGTATATATTTGCCTGAATTCCACGCCAAGTTGTGTATAATACCTACACCTATATTATTGTGACCTTAGAATGTGACTGTTGGTAGGCCTACCTGGTGAGTAGGGACTATAAAATAAAGATCCAACTGCAAGATATACAGCCCTCGGTGCTCTGCTGCTCTACTCGGTAGGGACTCGGTTTGAGTTACCTACCCTCTTATGGTGTCCATGGTTTGAGTTACCCTCATATGCATAGGCGGATTTAGGGGGGGGGGGGGGGGCAGGGGGCCAAGGCCCCCCCCAGAATCATTGTAGAGTTACGAATTTTGCACATATTTCACGGCAAAGATTATATTTTTTCTCGGCGCTCGCAGCTAGCTGCGAGCGCTGGATTTTAGGGGGGAACAAATCTTTTGGGGGGAAAGTTGGAGGGAAAAATTAAATTTCGGGGGATAGTTGGGGAAAAATTAAGTTTGGGTAGTTAATCGCACACATTTTGTAGTCTTAAATATATAATTTTCTCGGCGCTCGCAGCAAGCTGCTCACGCAATTGAGAGGATTTCTAATTTTCTCATCGCTTCAGAACGGGTCGATCGCACATGATTTAAGATTTAAATGTGCAAAAAGTTAAAAAATAAGTAAACCTTTAAAAAATCTACCTACCTGCCCCCCTGCCTGTCTTCCTACCCCCAGAAAAATACCTGGATTAGTCTATGCTTCCAGACCGTGATCATCTGCTACAAGATATAATAGAAGAACTAACTTTGTAGTTTGCGAGAAGCTTATTCCGGGCGCCAAGAAAGTTTTGTAATTTTTTGTGTTTTATTTAATACCCTTTGACCATGACCTTGTGAGGTGTTTAGCGACGATATGGGCGAAAAAAAAAAAAAAAAGGTAGCACTCCGGGAGTGCCGGCAGAAGTGAAAACTTCAATATTAACGTTGTGTTTAATTATAAGTATAAAAATACTATCATTTATGAGGTAGAATACAATGTTTATTTATTGCGCTATCGTACACAAATATGACAATTTATATGTTATTATTTATAATATTATATCGTTATTTATATATAATATTAAATTTTATCTCTCAGAAAAATCAACTTCCATCCAAAATTTCGACGACTTTTACACCATCGTTATTATCAGAATCATCATCGCAAATTTTTACAACTGATACAATTGGTTTATGATAACTTAAGTAAGAAACAAACAGTTTTGATTCGAACCTATTTAATTGTCTAATAAAAAAAATATAAATATAAAATATAAAAAAAAAATATCGGGCGCGCGCTTGTCTAAGCCCCCTGTGCCGCCTAAACAGAGCAGCACCATGGAACAAAATACTCTACGAGAAGAATGACAACTACGTAGGACGGGACGGCTAACACGCGGACACTAGCGCTGCCGTGTTATAGCACGGAACTAATTCAAAACGCGGGAAAATTTAAAAATCCATCTATAGGTACCTACATATATATATATGTTTACTATATCTACCTATAAATGTATATTGCTATGTATAGTAGGCGTATAGGTATGAAATAAAACTAACATGATTTACACATTTTTTTAAATATTTATTTTCTTTTTAATGCCCATCTTGATTCATCGTCAACAAACTGCCTGTTTCTGACCACACAAAATCGATTGATGCACATGAGCACTGTGTTTTCTTCTAAAATTCCTTTGCCAGGTTTCTGTAAATATATAAAAAGACATGTATTTTGGTAACAAATTATAAACTAAATATTATTATAAGAAATTACTAGTGAAATGGGTGAACTCCATAATATTACCTACTATATTATCTTACATAATATATTATAAATGTCAAAGTTTGTAAGAATGTATGGATGTTTGGATGTATGTTTTTTACTCTTTCACACCTAAACAGGTGGACTGATTGAGCTGAAATTTGGTATAGCTTAGACCCTGGAATAACACATAGACTATTAGTACAGCGTGTAATACCGCTGGGCTCAGCTAGTTCATTATATAATAGTATAGTACAGGATATTTGTACAGGAAAATGAATTGTTGTTGTTTAACCCGGGCCCAATTGAGCCGCTCGGGTTAACCCGCTCAATTGGGCCGCAACCACCCCATTAGAATTTAGGCTCTAATTTAAATATGCTAGAAACTAATTCAATCCACCCCTGCTAAAAACAATTGAAGCGCTAGTAGCGGAGGAGTTAAGACATACATATTTTATTACCTGGAGCAGATTCAGCCTCGGAGGGCTCAACTCCTTTGAAAATTCAGAAGAAGAACCAGTGTTCTTTGTTCTTCCATCCCAGCAAGATGTACTGGGTTGAATGCTTTGCTAAAACAATGAAAAAAAAACTTTAAAATTTGAGTCACACACTCAATAAAATTGGTGGGCAGGCTTACTTAATAGATTCATAACTAATGACATGAGTGATGCATAAAATCAATAAAACCTGTGAATAACCTATGGTCTTTTTTGTTACACAAATAATATCTCTTCTATCTAAAATTATTAAATAAAATATGAACTTACTTGAACTTTCAATGTTTGGTTGTTGTCATTATTTTCTTCTCTCTCCTGGGCCAAAATATTTTTTGCATAAGGTATGTCAGCAAACTTATTCAATCTTGTTTTTTTTAAACATGTATAATAGCGGATTCATCAAAATGTATTCCACATATTCGGGACACGTACAGCTTATATAATGACTGCTCAGATGAACAATCATCATTAGGAAAACAGTACTATGCCCAAATCTTGGCCCTGAAAATAAAATTGTTATTGGTTAGGTTGTTCTTGGTTGGTTAGGTTGGTTAAGCACTAAAGCATTTGAAGTGCAATAAATGTACATAAAAAACTTACAAAGATCCGGGTGTGGATCTGAAAGGTAGAGGGAATCTATGGAAGGTAATAGCAGGATTTTCCAAAGAAAATATGCCACACATCGCACGGGTTTTACACATGAGTCCATTACAAAATAAATATGAAAACAAACTCGGTCTGTGTCGTTAATCGTTATGGAGTCTTTTTCTCACAAAACTTATACAATTAATATTATAAAACGTCTCTATCGCGGTGGTTTTATCGTAACAGTTTATTGGAGCCTCAATTTTACATAGAATTTATCATTAAAAAGGGCATTTAACACAAAAATTCAACTTTACAGAAAATCAGAAATTTTTTAAGATGACATTGACATTTGTAATGAATTGACAATTGACATCAAAATATTTTTAATTGCCAGTATATGAATACAAATATGCTATTCATTTTCTACCAATTCATAATACGACTAAAAACAAAGTTTTAATTAATGCAAAAAAACAGCTTAAAATCGAACTTATTATTATTACTTATAGCAAGTGAAACTATTTATTATAGACTAGCTTATGCTCGCGGCTTTGCCCGCATGCCGAAATCCTTTCTTAGCGGAGGTCTATGCCATAGAACCTATCTGTGTTTTGAATTTCAACCCAATCGGTCCAGCGGTTTAGGCTGTGCGTTGATAGGTCAGTCAGTCACTCTTTCATTTTATATATTTAGATTTAAGAAAGTTATATCATTATCAAATCTTTGTAATTTATTTATGAAAATACTATTCAAGGATGAAAAAAAAAACTACCATGGACAAATGTATTTTGAAATGGTATTATCGTCGGTTTAAATTTTGTTTCTCATTCCATCTTGTATAGCGCTGGCTCGTTCTAACAAAACATCCACAGTGCTGGCATTGGCTAGTACAACAGTTGACCCCCCCTACTCAGGCACGGTAGAAAGAGTAGGAGATACTAGTTCCTCTCCCTTCCCCTCGATCTTACGCTTTTTCGATCAGCATCACGTGACCCTGACGCGAGTTTGAAAGTTTTTACCCATACAAAAAAGTGCTCAGCGCCGCTAAAGAAGTTTTCACTTCAAAAATTTTTGGCTCCTATGGGGGGATTTTCCTTAAAAACCGAAATTTTGGGGGATTTTCGCGACCATCTGGCAACACTGATAAGGACGTACACACGGAATCTTCTATACATAAAGAGGTAATCTGACTGACTGAATGACTCATCATCATAGAGACGAAACCACTGGACCGATTGAGCTGAAATTTGGACAGTGTTCTTTAGGTGGAGTAAGTAAGTAGGCCACCTAAAGTGGAGTAGGTAGACCGAAAATAAGGGATTTTAAGAAATTCCCACAGGAACGGGAATAATTCCCATAAAACGTTTGTATAAAATCCGTACCCGCTCAATCGATTGAGTTGAAACTTTCACCGTTTATGAACATTGGTTAGGTTTTATGTCTGTTGGGGGTTGATACTGATAATAATGATAAAGTCCGTGATTTGGAGAATCTTAGTATATTAGAGATTTACGTTAAAGTCTATGATGAATGCACTGATATATAATGATATTGATACAATGATAAATGAGTGTTTAGGCCGACGGAACCGATCGCACTGATGTTAAATATATTGCGGCCGCGTAAAGTGCAGCGCCCGCAATAGTCGGCTTTTGCACTAGAATGCTGTGTCAGGTGTTCGGTACACCGAACATACTCCCGAGCACAAGAGAGATGATAGCGTGAGATGAGTGATATGATACAAGGTGAACCAATAATTGCTTAAATTAGATGATAATACATATTTCGAGGAGTGGGTAGACACGGGAACAATATGATATTATTTTAAATTACGTTTAATTTGTCCGTATCGCGCACTTCTCACTAATTTAGATAAACGTGAGTTTACTTTCTCATTGACACTGGCACTGACACTATACACATGTTGGGGAACTGATGAGCCCCGGGCCCCGCTCGGGCCCGGTGCAGGTGCCTCGCTCGGGCTGGGGGCCGGCGCCGGCTGCTGCTGCTGTCGGTGTGAGTGCTGCGGACTGCTCGGCTCCTGGCTCGGAGCCCACTGCTGCTGGCGACGAGTCTCCCGCGCGCACCATCCCCTCCTCCAGGTCCACACTGCTGCCGCGGTCACTGCTGCCGCTAGTAGTATGTAGGTGATCGTGTAGTGGTGGATATCGTGAACTGATAAGTCGATATCGTCTACGCTGCTGGATTTAATCTGCTCGATGTCTTTAGTGATATTGGATATAGTTTGCTCGATATCTTTGTCTTCGTACATGATCTCGTGTGGGATTTTGATGTTGACGAGTTGGTTTAGGGTCAACGCTCACTACACCCACCCGGGACCCACTCAGCACCGCCTCGCCTCGGGTGGACGCCGCGTTGACGCCGGGTGGACGCCGCGTTATAACCCACGAACGCCGCGCGGTCAACCCGTGAACGCCGCGTGACCAACGAGTGGACGAATCCACGAATTTAATTCCACAATAAAACCTTTTAAAGGTTTAATAAATAGTTGAATTTATAATTAACTTAATTTTTAATATTAACTTAATCTAACTATTGAAAATAATATTAGACATGAAGTAAATAATAATTTATCAATTTAATTTACCTTTATCCTGCTTTTTTTCATGGCAAATTGCGTAATTTAAATAAAACTTTCGTTATAAGAAAAATATCGTAATTAAATTTAATATTTCGTAAGTGAGAAATTAACGCCTGATAAAAAACTATTACTAAGTACATAATCTTACTAATATTATAAAAGCGAAAGTTTGTGTGTATGTGTGCGAGTGTGTGTGTATGTTTGTTACTTTTTCACGCTTAAACGGATGAACCGATTGACTTAAAATTTGGTATGAAGATAGCTGAGACTCTGGAATAACACATAGGCTACATTTTATCCTGATAAATGAAACAGTTTCTGTAAAAATCAAATATATATTAAAAAAATGACAGTTCTGAAATTTGACAATTGATTGTCATTTTGACATTTGCGATTTTCCATTGTTTTTGAAAAAATTGACAATTAATTGTCATTTTGACATATTCGATTGTCATTTTTTTTTTATAATTTGACATATTCGTTTTTCATTTTTCTTTGAGAAATTCGACATGAGATTTTTAATTTTTTTTAGAGAAATTTGACATATTCGATTTTAATTTTTTTTTTTGAGAAATGCGACATGAGATTTTTAATTATTTTAGAGAAATTTGACATATTCAATTTATTTATTTAACCATAAAATCTTAAAAGGTAAAAACTTAAAAACTAAACACTTAAAAACTAATACTTAACTACAAAACTTAATCTAATAAACAGGTGGAGGAGGGAAAGGTGGCAAGAATGCTGGCGGCATTGCCCCGCTGAATACATAAACTTATTTTTTGAGCAAAATATAAGCCAGCATTCTTGTCACCTGAAGCCTCCACCAAACGTTTAGCGAGGTCTTTGTACAGCTCCCAAGCAGCCGGCCCCCATGGACCCAAGGTTTCAACCCCAAACGGCAAAAATATGTAAGCCCTATCTAGGTTCACATACTTACGCCGTTTGAGTTTTTCAGCCTTGTCGGCTGCAGCACCGGCCTGTGACATTGTCCCTGGAAGATGGGAAGGGGCCAAAGTATCGACACACGTAGCGTCCCAAACCAAGGGCCTTCCCAGCTTCCAGGGAATGAGAGTCATGCCGTCGGGCCTCTTGCCGTCGTCCCGCAACAAACCGTTAGGCTCCAAGGTTGACGGGACGCCGGCACTTACGAGGGCCCGACGTATGATGTCATTCAGACCGGCGTGACGCGGTATGCGGCCGGCGCTCCTCGCGCAGGAGAGCCCATGGTGGCCGGTGCGGTCCACTTGTTCACCGCATTGGCATGTATGGGGCGCTGTACAAAGAGCACCCAAACGTAATGAAACTGCCAGTCTAAAACTATTATATTTGACATATTCGATTTTTAATTTTAGAAAAATGCTGGAAATTTTAATGATAGTTTATGGTAGATTTTTTTTTATGAGTGCTTCATTTGTGGTTTATCCAATGGGCTTACTATGAGTGCTTCAATTGTGGATTATCAAATGGGCTTTCTCCATAGAAAGGGTGCTTTATTTGAAAACTAAATGGGCTCACTATGAGTGCTTCATTGGTAGTTTATCAAATGGGCTTACTATGGGTGCTTCATTTGTGGTTTATTTATTTATTTATTTATTCAGATCAATTACATTGCGTACACTACATTACATTGTATACATTAATATCCATAAAATTATTTCAATAAAAAAGATCATTTTAAATGCCGCAATAATTAAAATTGAAGACCGCATGCATTTTAAAAAAGTATTTAAACAACATCAATTATTCAAAAGTCAAATTAAAAAAATATTAAAATTAAAAAATAATCAAAAAAAATTATCAGTTGCATAATTTTAGGCAATTTGTTTGCAGAATCATGCATTACAAAAATAAAATAATATGCAAATAAAAATAAATCCGACAAACCCAAATTAAAATGATTAAGAAATACATACATAAAAGATTACACAATAAAATCAGACAAGAAAAGAAAATTAATTGTTTACTATAATATGTCTCTTAAAGACGTGCATTTTATCAGAAAATATGTCAATATCAGATGCTTTAGAAATTTTGTTATATTGCCGTACAAGTCTAACAATCGGTGCGTTATGGCCAAGATTGGAATTAGAGCCTGAGACATGGAACAGATTGAACCTTGAGGCTCTGGGCAATATTCTTGGTGCAGATATATATAACTCCGAGAGTAGCTCGGGTGTAGTCATAATACCATTCACAACCTTATACAGAAACATGTTATCTAGAAGTTCCCTGCGATGCGTAAGAGAAGACATCTTGAAATATTCTAGCCTATCATTATAAGTCAACAGCTGCTTGCCTTTGTTGCAAGAATATGTCAAATGCCATAAAAACCGCTTCTGTTTACGTTCGAGTCTCTTCTTATGAACATCATAGAACGGGTTCCATACCACACTGCAGTACTCCAGAGTGCTGCGAACAAGCGAGTTAAAAAGAGTAATCTTAGTACTCGGTGAGCGAAAGTCTTTGCAGTTTCGCAGTACAAAACCAAGCGACTTGAATCCCTTAGAAGCCATGTGGTCTATGTGGACATTGAAGCGCAGTTTCATGTCAAGCATGACACCGAGGTCGCGAATCTGTTGCACATTTGTGATAGCATCCTGTTCGATGTAAAACGTTGGACAATCAAAGAGTTTTTTCCTACTAAGGCACATACAGAAACATTTCGACACATTAAGACGCATGCAATTAGTTTTACACCACGAAACTAGCCGGTCAATGTCTTCCTGTAGTCTCAACCTATCGTCGTAAGAATTGAGATTCCTAAAGAATTTGAGGTCATCAGTGAAAAGATAGCAATTGGAGTTGACAAAACACTGTTCAATGTCATTAATAAACATGCTGAAAAATAACGGCCCCAAAATAGAACCCTGGGGCACGCCCGAGCTCATTGCGATAGAATCCGACGTCACACCATTAATAACAACTCTTGAACTGCGTTCCTGAAGGTATGACCGACACCAGCCCAGCAAAGGCTCTGATATTCCGAATAGAGTTAACTTTGAGAATAAAATTTTATGGTCAACTGAATCAAACGCCTTGCTAAAGTCGGTATATATATGACTCCTATTGAAGAGCGCTGGTCAAGAGCGCGGGACACTTTATTAACGAATGTGACGAGGTTTGAAGCTGTGGATCTACCCTTCACAAACCCATGTTGTTTGTGACAGATGAGGTGTTTGGTATGCCAGGATAATATAGGACATAACAATTTTTCGAAGACCTTACCAAAAATAGGCAAAATAGATATTGGCCTGTAATTAGCAGCCAAATGCCGATCACCGCTCTTATGTAGGGGAACCACTAAAGCAGTCTTCCACGCTGATGGAAACACTCCGCCACTTAACGACTTGTTGAAAATAAGTCGCAAAGGATATGCTAGAGCAGACGCACACCTCGACGCAAACACAGACGGAATACCATCCACCCCAGCTCCCTTAAAAGAGTCAAGTCTCTTTAATATCTTGAGAACGTGATTGTCCTTGAACTGTATAAGAGCAAGATAATTACTGGTCGGGACTCTTAAACTGTCTGAATCACGACTCATCGCTGATGGTGCGTTATTGAATGAAGAACTAAAATGTTCTGCGAAAAGATTACATATGTCATTAGTATTAGTAGCTGATTTATCGTTTAAGTTTAACTGAGCAGGATAATGACTATGATTTCTTCGTTTATTCTTTATGTAGGTCCAAAACAACTTAGGGTTCGACCGCAAATTAGATTCCAGACACGTTATGTATACTTTATAGCAAACATTCATGAGGCTGTCAGAACAAGCTTTAGCAAGGTCAAAAGATAATTGGTCTCGAGGGTTATTATTGAACTTTCGCAGTTTTTGGTGAAATTTATACTTTTCTTTTAGCATATTAATAAGTTCAAAAGAAAACCAAACAGGGTACTTTTTTGAACGTGGTCTAGATTTCGGAACGTGTATACCAATTAATTCATGAAGCCGATCATAGAAAACAGTAACCATATCATCAACGTGTCTGCAAGACGAGAATATGTTGTCCCAATCAGTACCACTAAGCTCAGCAATAATGGCTTCATAATCTGCTTTGAAAAAGCAGAATCTAGGATGGTTGTTCGGTGGTAGAGATTCCTCAGGAGAGACCACGATATGGAATTCCAGCGGAGGATGCAAAGGGTCGATAGTAGAGAGAGGAATCAAGCTTTCACATAGGTTGACGATTTTCGAATAACTTAACACCAAATCTAGAATTTTGGCCTTGACATTGTTTATATAATTACATTGCTTAAAATCATTAAGTAGAACAAAGTCTTTAAGCATAGAAGCAAACAAGCCGCTGATATTTCCCATATCTTGCGTATTGTTGTTGTTAGCATCGAAATTCCATACAATCGAGCTTAAATTAAAATCTCCTACGAGGCAAACATTATGAGTCCTACTGTGTTCAATAACGCGATTAGTATTTTCGATAAACTCAGCAAGGATGTGTTGCTTAATTGGCGGAGGGAGATAGACTACACAAAGAAGAAGTCTATCCTGATGACCTTTACTATCGCGAATATCAAATTCAATCCAGAAGTCTTCGCATTTAGATTCAAAGCATTGCATGCGTCTAGGGCTAAATCTTTTCGACACAGCAATAAGAACGCCTCCCCCGTTCTTAGAATTATGAAAACCGCTCGTTTCACGATCTCTCCGGAAAACAACATATCTGTCATCAAACAACTTTGAATCTGAAATACTATTATTTAGCCTTGTCTCGGTAAGTATTATTAAATCATGATTGCAACACACAACATTGTTAAAGAAATCATTTGTTTTCGTTCTTAATCCTCTGACATTCTGATAATATACGTTAAGGTTATTCAATTTAGACATAAAATTTGAAAATATACAAAATCTAGTTTACGATATTAACGTTAAAATAAAATTATTACAATTATTTAATCTATAAACTAGGCACTAACTAAGTTTTTTTAATGATTCAGTGTCTTTCACGTGAATATAAGACGAAATTTCTGATTTCCGGACAAACACCCTTCCGTCGCGTACCCAGACAAATTTATATTTAAGCTATACGATTTTGGAAACTACCGTAAGTGTTATCCATATTATAAATACGACACGGCTCAGTTAGCGTCGGTTACTGCAGGCGTGAACTCCTGATGAAGGACATCGTAATTGTCCGAAACCGTGGTTGAGACGTATCTCAGCAAATAGACAACGTGAGTACAGCCGTGTCGTATTTATTATATTTAAGCTGTTTTGCAGCGTGACGGGTAGCTGCATGAAGCGCTTTTATTTCCGGCGTCAAATGCTCAGCTACGAAGACAGGGCTCTTCTTTGTACCTCCAATTCCTAGGTGACTGCTATTCAACTTTTCGCTAGGATTATTCTTGTTAAATTTCGCTACGTCCGCGAGAAAACTGTCACGAAGACGCCGGCTGCTGAACTTGACCAAAATCGATCGAGGACGAGGGCTTTTGTTATCCAATTTGGCAATTCGAGCGCAATACTGGATATCAGCGTCAGCTACGGGGCATTTGATCACTTTACTCAGCTGCTGCACTGTGCTGTAAATATTTTCCGTCTTATGTTCGGGTACGCACTGAATTTCTATGTTGTTAGACCGTGACTGCTGTTCAACCTGATGCAGACGCGACGATGTGAAAGGTCCTTGGTGGCGGCCCTTAGCACCTCGTTTTCAGTTCGCAGCTGTGTTATGGTGGCTTTCTGAGACGCACTTTCACGACTCAGAGTCTCATACTCGGCGTTAAAATAAGCGAACGACTCGTCTACCTTTATCAATCTTGCAGTAATGGCCTGTATTTCGGAGTTGAGTTTCCTATCTAGTTCTTCTCTTATTATCTCACGAATGACGTCAGGCGACGCACAGCCACCGGAACAACGAGGCTTAGACCTCAGTGTCACGTTGTCGTACTGAAGCGGCGAATCCTTTGAAGACGATGCGATGTTAAGCGAGTGTGACACGGAGGCGCGGATAGGTGTATTAGAGTTGTCACCTTTCGGCAATTTACACTTGCAGGTCCAAGACTCTTTAAATTCCCTTGTGAAATTGTTGAATTGTTACTTGGTTATGTTCATACACGTATAATGGTACTTATCAGGGCAATGTTTGCAATTCAAAAATGATATTCCTTTTACCTCAGTAAGACACCCGGCACATTTCTGTTTATTCATTGTGCGCACAGCAAAAAATGCCCAGTCGCACAGTAAGAAATGCCCTTCGAATGAACGCACAGCAACTAATGCCCTGCCGCACAGTAACAAATTCCCTTCACAGGCGAACGGAAACCTTGCGGCAAGAAGGTCGTAAGCGCCGTGAATAATATCGTGGCGCTTACGCGTTTTAACACAAAGCTTCGGCAAACTTGATGAACGAGTAAAATATCGTTATTATCACTTTAATGCACTGATTTTTGATAAAAAAAATTACTTCACTATATGGCCAAACAGTTTATACACAGTTTATGATAGCACTACACTGGGAATACTTTATAAAAACATTAGATTTTATAAAAAATAATTGCAGCACTTATTAACTGATGTTGTTTAAACGGCGTCCGAGGGTAGTCGACTATGAGTGCTTCATTTGTGGTTTATCAAATGGGCTTACTATGAGTGCTTAATTTGTGGTTTATCAAATGGGCTTACTATGGGTGCTTTATTTAAAACTAAATGGGCTTACAATGAGTGCTTCATTTGTGGTTTATCAAATGGGCTTACTATGGGTGCTTCATTTAAAAACTAAATGGGCTTACTATGAGTGCTTCATTTGTGGTTTCTCAAATGGGCTTACTATGGGTGCTTCATTTGTGGTTTATCAAATGGGCTTACTATGGGTGCTTCATTTGAATACTAAATGGGCTTACTATGAGTGCTTCATTTGTGGTTTATCAAATGGGCTTACTATGGGTGCTTCATTTGTGGTTTATCAAATGGGCTTACTATGGGTGCTTCAGCCCATATAGTTTTTAAATGAAGCACCCATTGGAAGCCCATTTAGTTTTCAAAAGAAGCACCCAAAGTAAGCACATTTAGTTTTCAAAAGAAGCACCCATAGTAAGCCCATTTGATAAACCACAAATGAAGCACCCATAGTAAGCCCATTTGATAAAATACAAATGAAGCACTCATAGTAAGCCCATTTAGTTTTCAAATAATGCACTTATAGTAAACCCATTTGATAAACCACAAATAAAGCACTCATAGTAAGCCCATTTAGTTTTCAAATAATGCACTCATAGTAAGCCCATTTGATAAACCACAAATAAAGCACTCATAGTAAGCCCATTTAGTTTTCAAATGAAGCACTCATAGTAAGCCCATTTGATAAACCACAAATAAAGCACTCATAGTAAGCCCATTTAGTTTTCAAATAATGCACTCATAGTAAGCCCATTTAGTTTTCAAATAATGCACTTATAGTAAGCCCATTTGATAAACCACAAATAAAGCACTAATAGTAAGCCCATTTAGTTTTCAAATAATGCACTCATAGTAAGCCCATTTGATAAACTACAAATGAAGCACCCATAGTAAGCCCAATTAGTTTTCAAAAGAAGCACCCATAGTAAGCCCATTTGATAAACCACAAATGAAGCACCCATAGTAAGCCTATTTGAGAAACCACAAATGAAGCACTTATAGTAAGCCCATTAAGTTTTTTAAATGAAGCACCCATAGCCCATTTGAGAAACCACAAATGAAGCACTCATAGTAAGCCCAATTAGTTTTTTAAATGAAGCACCCATAGTTAGCCCATTTGATAAACCACAAATAAAGCACTCATAGTAAGCCCATTTGATAAACCACAAATGAAGCACTCATAGTAAGCCCATTTAGTATTCAAATGAAGCACCGATAGTAAGCCCATTTGAGAAACCACAAATGAAGCACTTATAGTAAGCCCAATTAGTTTTTTAAATGAAGCACCCATAGTTAGCCCATTCGATAAACCACAAATAAAGCACTCATAGTAAGCCCATTTGAGAAACCACAAATGAAGCACTCATAGTTAGCCTATTTAGTTTTTTAAATGAAGCACCCATAGTTAGCTCATTCGATAAACCACAAATGAAGCACTCATAGTAAGCCCATTTAGTATTCAAATGAAGCACCCATAGTAAACCCATTTGATAAACCACAAATGAAGCACCCATAGTAAGCCCATTCGAGAAACCACAAATGAAGCACTCATAGTAAGCCCATTTAGTTTTCAAATGAAGGACCCATAGTAAGCCCATTTGATAAACCACAAATTAAGCACTCATAGTAAGCCCATTTAGTTTTTAAATGAAGCACCCATAGTAAGCCCATTTGATAAACCACAAATTAAGCACTCATAGTAAGCCCATTTAGTTTTTTAAATGAAGCACCCATAGTTAGCCCATTCGATAAACCACAAATGAAGCACTCATAGTAAGCCCATTTAGTATTCAAATGAAGCACCCATAGTAAGCCCATTTGATAAACCACAAATGAAGCACCCATAGTAAGCCCATTCGAGAAACCACAAATGAAGCACTCATAGTAAGCCCATTTAGTTTTCAAATGAAGGACCCATAGTAAGCCCATTTGATAAACCACAAATTAAGCACTCATAGTAAGCCCATTTAGTTTTTAAATGAAGCACCCATAGTAAGCCCATTTGATAAACCACAAATTAAGCACTCATAGTAAGCCCATTTAGTTTTTAAATGAAGCACCCATAGTAAGCCCATTTGATAAACCACAAATGAAGCACTCATAGTAAATCCATTTAGTTTTCAAATGAAGCACCCATAGTAAGCCCATTTGATAAACCATAAATGAAACACCCTTAGTAAGCCCATTTGATAAACTACAAATTAAGCACTCATAGTGAGCCCATTTAGTTTTCAAATAAAGCACCCATAGTAAGCCCATTTGATAATCCGCAATTGAAGCACTCATAGTAAGCCCATTGGATAAACCACAAATGAAGCACCCATAGTAAGCCCATTTGATAAACTACAAATGAAGCACTCATAAAAAAAAATCTACCATAAACTATCATTAAAATTGCCAGCATTTTTCTAAAATTAAAAATCGAATATGTCAAATTTCTCTAAAAAAAATTAAAAATCTAATGTCGAATTTCTCAAAAAAAAAATGAAAATCGAATATGTCAAATTTCGCGAAAAAAAATTAAAAATCTCAAATGTCAAATTTCTCAAAAAAATATTGAAAAACGAATATGTCAAATTTCTAAAAAAAAAAAGACAATCGAATACGTCAAAATGACAATTAAATGTCTATTCTTATTTTATGTATTAATTGTCAATTTTTTCAAAAACAATGGAAAATCGCAAATGTCAAAATGACAATTAATTGTCAAATTTCAGAACTGTCATTTTTTTAAATATATATTTGATTTTTTACAGAAACTGTTTCATTTATCAGGATAAAAAGTAGCCTATGTGTTATTCCAGAGTCTCAGCTATCTTCATACCAAATTTTAAGTCAATCGGTTCATCCGTTTAAGCGTGAAAAAGTAACACACTTAACGACTTGTTGAAAATAAGTCGCAAAGGATATGCTAGAGCAGACGCACACCTCGACGCAAACACAGACGGAATACCATCCACCCCAGCTCCCTTAAAAGAGTCAAGTCTCTTTAATATCTTGAGAACGTGATTGTCCTTGAACTGTATAAGAGCAAGATAATTACTGGTCGGGACTCTTAAACTGTCTGAATCACGACTCATCGCTGATGGTGCGTTATTGAATGAAGAACTAAAATGTTCTGCGAAAAGATTACATATGTCATTAGTATTAGTAGCTGATTTATCGTTTAAGTTTAACTGAGCAGGATAATGACTATGATTTCTTCGTTTATTCTTTATGTAGGTCCAAAACAACTTAGGGTTCGACCGCAAATTAGATTCCAGACACGTTATGTATACTTTATAGCAAACATTCATGAGGCTGTCAGAACAAGCTTTAGCAAGGTCAAAAGATAATTGGTCTCGAGGGTTATTATTGAACTTTCGCAGTTTTTGGTGAAATTTATACTTTTCTTTTAGCATATTAATAAGTTCAAAAGAAAACCAAACAGGGTACTTTTTTGAACGTGGTCTAGATTTCGGAACGTGTATACCAATTAATTCATGAAGCCGATCATAGAAAACAGTAACCATATCATCAACGTGTCTGCAAGACGAGAATATGTTGTCCCAATCAGTACCACTAAGCTCAGCAATAATGGCTTCATAATCTGCTTTGAAAAAGCAGAATCTAGGATGGTTGTTCGGTGGTAGAGATTCCTCAGGAGAGACCACGATATGGAATTCCAGCGGAGGATGCAAAGGGTCGATAGTAGAGAGAGGAATCAAGCTTTCACATAGGTTGACGATTTTCGAATAACTTAACACCAAATCTAGAATTTTGGCCTTGACATTGTTTATATAATTACATTGCTTAAAATCATTAAGTAGAACAAAGTCTTTAAGCATAGAAGCAAACAAGCCGCTGATATTTCCCATATCTTGCGTATTGTTGTTGTTAGCATCGAAATTCCATACAATCGAGCTTAAATTAAAATCTCCTACGAGGCAAACATTATGAGTCCTACTGTGTTCAATAACGCGATTAGTATTTTCGATAAACTCAGCAAGGATGTGTTGCTTAATTGGCGGAGGGAGATAGACTACACAAAGAAGAAGTCTATCCTGATGACCTTTACTATCGCGAATATCAAATTCAATCCAGAAGTCTTCGCATTTAGATTCAAAGCATTGCATGCGTCTAGGGCTAAATCTTTTCGACACAGCAATAAGAACGCCTCCCCCGTTCTTAGAATTATGAAAACCGCTCGTTTCACGATCTCTCCGGAAAACAACATATCTGTCATCAAACAACTTTGAATCTGAAATACTATTATTTAGCCTTGTCTCGGTAAGTATTATTAAATCATGATTGCAACACACAACATTGTTAAAGAAATCATTTGTTTTCGTTCTTAATCCTCTGACATTCTGATAATATACGTTAAGGTTATTCAATTTAGACATAAAATTTGAAAATATACAAAATCTAGTTTACGATATTAACGTTAAAATAAAATTATTACAATTATTTAATCTATAAACTAGGCACTAACTAAGTTTTTTTAATGATTCAGTGTCTTTCACGTGAATATAAGACGAAATTTCTGATTTCCGGACAAACACCCTTCCGTCGCGTACCCAGACAAATTTATATTTAAGCTATACGATTTTGGAAACTACCGTAAGTGTTATCCATATTATAAATACGACACGGCTCAGTTAGCGTCGGTTACTGCAGGCGTGAACTCCTGATGAAGGACATCGTAATTGTCCGAAACCGTGGTTGAGACGTATCTCAGCAAATAGACAACGTGAGTACAGCCGTGTCGTATTTATTATATTTAAGCTGTTTTGCAGCGTGACGGGTAGCTGCATGAAGCGCTTTTATTTCCGGCGTCAAATGCTCAGCTACGAAGACAGGGCTCTTCTTTGTACCTCCAATTCCTAGGTGACTGCTATTCAACTTTTCGCTAGGATTATTCTTGTTAAATTTCGCTACGTCCGCGAGAAAACTGTCACGAAGACGCCGGCTGCTGAACTTGACCAAAATCGATCGAGGACGAGGGCTTTTGTTATCCAATTTGGCAATTCGAGCGCAATACTGGATATCAGCGTCAGCTACGGGGCATTTGATCACTTTACTCAGCTGCTGCACTGTGCTGTAAATATTTTCCGTCTTATGTTCGGGTACGCACTGAATTTCTATGTTGTTAGACCGTGACTGCTGTTCAACCTGATGCAGACGCGACGATGTGAAAGGTCCTTGGTGGCGGCCCTTAGCACCTCGTTTTCAGTTCGCAGCTGTGTTATGGTGGCTTTCTGAGACGCACTTTCACGACTCAGAGTCTCATACTCGGCGTTAAAATAAGCGAACGACTCGTCTACCTTTATCAATCTTGCAGTAATGGCCTGTATTTCGGAGTTGAGTTTCCTATCTAGTTCTTCTCTTATTATCTCACGAATGACGTCAGGCGACGCACAGCCACCGGAACAACGAGGCTTAGACCTCAGTGTCACGTTGTCGTACTGAAGCGGCGAATCCTTTGAAGACGATGCGATGTTAAGCGAGTGTGACACGGAGGCGCGGATAGGTGTATTAGAGTTGTCACCTTTCGGCAATTTACACTTGCAGGTCCAAGACTCTTTAAATTCCCTTGTGAAATTGTTGAATTGTTACTTGGTTATGTTCATACACGTATAATGGTACTTATCAGGGCAATGTTTGCAATTCAAAAATGATATTCCTTTTACCTCAGTAAGACACCCGGCACATTTCTGTTTATTCATTGTGCGCACAGCAAAAAATGCCCAGTCGCACAGTAAGAAATGCCCTTCGAATGAACGCACAGCAACTAATGCCCTGCCGCACAGTAACAAATTCCCTTCACAGGCGAACGGAAACCTTGCGGCAAGAAGGTCGTAAGCGCCGTGAATAATATCGTGGCGCTTACGCGTTTTAACACAAAGCTTCGGCAAACTTGATGAACGAGTAAAATATCGTTATTATCACTTTAATGCACTGATTTTTGATAAAAAAAATTACTTCACTATATGGCCAAACAGTTTATACACAGTTTATGATAGCACTACACTGGGAATACTTTATAAAAACATTAGATTTTATAAAAAATAATTGCAGCACTTATTAACTGATGTTGTTTAAACGGCGTCCGAGGGTAGTCGACTATGAGTGCTTCATTTGTGGTTTATCAAATGGGCTTACTATGAGTGCTTAATTTGTGGTTTATCAAATGGGCTTACTATGGGTGCTTTATTTAAAACTAAATGGGCTTACAATGAGTGCTTCATTTGTGGTTTATCAAATGGGCTTACTATGGGTGCTTCATTTAAAAACTAAATGGGCTTACTATGAGTGCTTCATTTGTGGTTTCTCAAATGGGCTTACTATGGGTGCTTCATTTGTGGTTTATCAAATGGGCTTACTATGGGTGCTTCATTTGAATACTAAATGGGCTTACTATGAGTGCTTCATTTGTGGTTTATCAAATGGGCTTACTATGGGTGCTTCATTTGTGGTTTATCAAATGGGCTTACTATGGGTGCTTCAGCCCATATAGTTTTTAAATGAAGCACCCATTGGAAGCCCATTTAGTTTTCAAAAGAAGCACCCAAAGTAAGCACATTTAGTTTTCAAAAGAAGCACCCATAGTAAGCCCATTTGATAAACCACAAATGAAGCACCCATAGTAAGCCCATTTGATAAAATACAAATGAAGCACTCATAGTAAGCCCATTTAGTTTTCAAATAATGCACTTATAGTAAACCCATTTGATAAACCACAAATAAAGCACTCATAGTAAGCCCATTTAGTTTTCAAATAATGCACTCATAGTAAGCCCATTTGATAAACCACAAATAAAGCACTCATAGTAAGCCCATTTAGTTTTCAAATGAAGCACTCATAGTAAGCCCATTTGATAAACCACAAATAAAGCACTCATAGTAAGCCCATTTAGTTTTCAAATAATGCACTCATAGTAAGCCCATTTAGTTTTCAAATAATGCACTTATAGTAAGCCCATTTGATAAACCACAAATAAAGCACTAATAGTAAGCCCATTTAGTTTTCAAATAATGCACTCATAGTAAGCCCATTTGATAAACTACAAATGAAGCACCCATAGTAAGCCCAATTAGTTTTCAAAAGAAGCACCCATAGTAAGCCCATTTGATAAACCACAAATGAAGCACCCATAGTAAGCCTATTTGAGAAACCACAAATGAAGCACTTATAGTAAGCCCATTAAGTTTTTTAAATGAAGCACCCATAGCCCATTTGAGAAACCACAAATGAAGCACTCATAGTAAGCCCAATTAGTTTTTTAAATGAAGCACCCATAGTTAGCCCATTTGATAAACCACAAATAAAGCACTCATAGTAAGCCCATTTGATAAACCACAAATGAAGCACTCATAGTAAGCCCATTTAGTATTCAAATGAAGCACCGATAGTAAGCCCATTTGAGAAACCACAAATGAAGCACTTATAGTAAGCCCAATTAGTTTTTTAAATGAAGCACCCATAGTTAGCCCATTCGATAAACCACAAATAAAGCACTCATAGTAAGCCCATTTGAGAAACCACAAATGAAGCACTCATAGTTAGCCTATTTAGTTTTTTAAATGAAGCACCCATAGTTAGCTCATTCGATAAACCACAAATGAAGCACTCATAGTAAGCCCATTTAGTATTCAAATGAAGCACCCATAGTAAACCCATTTGATAAACCACAAATGAAGCACCCATAGTAAGCCCATTCGAGAAACCACAAATGAAGCACTCATAGTAAGCCCATTTAGTTTTCAAATGAAGGACCCATAGTAAGCCCATTTGATAAACCACAAATTAAGCACTCATAGTAAGCCCATTTAGTTTTTAAATGAAGCACCCATAGTAAGCCCATTTGATAAACCACAAATTAAGCACTCATAGTAAGCCCATTTAGTTTTTTAAATGAAGCACCCATAGTTAGCCCATTCGATAAACCACAAATGAAGCACTCATAGTAAGCCCATTTAGTATTCAAATGAAGCACCCATAGTAAGCCCATTTGATAAACCACAAATGAAGCACCCATAGTAAGCCCATTCGAGAAACCACAAATGAAGCACTCATAGTAAGCCCATTTAGTTTTCAAATGAAGGACCCATAGTAAGCCCATTTGATAAACCACAAATTAAGCACTCATAGTAAGCCCATTTAGTTTTTAAATGAAGCACCCATAGTAAGCCCATTTGATAAACCACAAATTAAGCACTCATAGTAAGCCCATTTAGTTTTTAAATGAAGCACCCATAGTAAGCCCATTTGATAAACCACAAATGAAGCACTCATAGTAAATCCATTTAGTTTTCAAATGAAGCACCCATAGTAAGCCCATTTGATAAACCATAAATGAAACACCCTTAGTAAGCCCATTTGATAAACTACAAATTAAGCACTCATAGTGAGCCCATTTAGTTTTCAAATAAAGCACCCATAGTAAGCCCATTTGATAATCCGCAATTGAAGCACTCATAGTAAGCCCATTGGATAAACCACAAATGAAGCACCCATAGTAAGCCCATTTGATAAACTACAAATGAAGCACTCATAAAAAAAAATCTACCATAAACTATCATTAAAATTGCCAGCATTTTTCTAAAATTAAAAATCGAATATGTCAAATTTCTCTAAAAAAAATTAAAAATCTAATGTCGAATTTCTCAAAAAAAAAATGAAAATCGAATATGTCAAATTTCGCGAAAAAAAATTAAAAATCTCAAATGTCAAATTTCTCAAAAAAATATTGAAAAACGAATATGTCAAATTTCTAAAAAAAAAAGACAATCGAATACGTCAAAATGACAATTAAATGTCTATTCTTATTTTATGTATTAATTGTCAATTTTTTCAAAAACAATGGAAAATCGCAAATGTCAAAATGACAATTAATTGTCAAATTTCAGAACTGTCATTTTTTTAAATATATATTTGATTTTTTACAGAAACTGTTTCATTTATCAGGATAAAAAGTAGCCTATGTGTTATTCCAGAGTCTCAGCTATCTTCATACCAAATTTTAAGTCAATCGGTTCATCCGTTTAAGCGTGAAAAAGTAACAAACACACACACTCACACACACATACACACAAACTTCGCTTTTATAATATTAGTAAGATGAAGTAAATGCATCTTACGTGATCCATCGTCGACCGCATTTTCACTTTCCATCAGGTGGGATATGGTCAAACGTAGGCCTATCTCGTATAAAAAAAAAAAAAAAATGTTAATAATTTAGTTTACCTTTATCCTGCTTTTTCCCATGGCAAAAAAAAACATTTTGTTGTGTTTTGTTTCGTAGGCTTGTTTTTGTACGTATAATTTAATAAAATCATAGAAATATTCCACGCATTTTTTTCTATTCTAAAAAATGCAAAAAAAAGAAATCGTAGTATAATATTGGAAAAATTGTATAATTTTCATTTCCAAGACAATAATTTTGTGATGCTCTCAATCCGACCCTGCTCATCAACTCGGGACCGACGCAAGGCAAGCATGCGAGCCGCGAGTGGCCCACCCGCCGTCCGCGCGCGGACGCCTCGCGGCCGAGGCGATGCGGCGGCGTTCCGGAGTTGATGTAGTGAGCGTTAGCTCATACAAATCCATATAAAGAATACTAACCGCGCGAGGCGAGGCGGTGCTGAGTGGGTCCCGGGTGGGTGTAGTGAGCGTTGACCCTTATAGTCTCCATCTTTGGAACCATTACGTCTGCTTGTAGATTGATATGATCGGAGTGCTGTTGCATCGAGTGTATCGTATAATCCTTTGTTTTTACGATGCAATTAGGTGTCATCCATATCCATACATATAATAAGAATGGAAATTTCTCCCCATTCATTGTGATCCTTTACTAAGGTGAACTGTGAAAATACGCATATGAACAAAACGACGCGAAAAAGTCGCTTGCGCGATCTAGATCGTAAAACATTTTGTCAATTTTTCCTAGGGAAACGTAAAATAAAATAATAAAATAAATAATAATCATTTATATCGGACACATCGCCCCTAATTTACATCAAAATTTCGAAGTAAAAGTAATAGAATATAAAGTAAATTCAATTCAAAAAAATCAAAAAGCAAAAAGTGCGACAAACTAAAAATACGCCATCTATCGATGTGGCCATAAACGAAAATTTACCAGAGTAGTTTTATTAGGCTTAATTTGTAAAAAGGTTATTACTTATGTGTGATAAAACGGCACAACCGAATTGTATGCAGTTTTCGCTAAAACGTTGCAAATTTCTCTAATTTGTAAATAGTATTGGTTTTATTTAAATCGGTTTTTAAATAAAAGAGTTATATCTATCTAAAGATTTACTTATCTATTATATAAAATCGTTCGTACACTTTTGTTCTATCAACGCACAGCCCAAACGGCTGGACGGATTGAGCTGAAATTTGGACAGCGTATTCGTAAGAAGATTTCATCGTGCAATAAGAAGCGATTTTTTAAAATTCCCTCAGGAACAGGAATTATTCCCGAAAAACGAATGTATGCAAATCCGTAACCGCTGAACCGATTAAGCCGAAATTTTGTAAAACGATAGTTGGGATTGTGATTAGAAACATCAAATAGTTTTTTTGTCAGAAATTTACTTTTAAGGGGGGTCGAAGTTTGTATGGAAAATTTAGAACCGCTGACCCTATTGAGCTGAAATTTGGTACAGAGATAGATTGAGTCCTAAAAAATTGAATGGTATACTTTTTATTCCAAAAATCAACCTCTAAGGCGGGATAAAGGAGGTCAAAGTTAGAATAGGAAATCGGTAACCGCTTCTTTGTTTAAGCTGAAATTTAAACCAGCGTGTTCTTTAGGTAACGAAGGCGACGTATAAAAAGGGATTTTTGCAAAATTCTTCCGGGAACGGGAATTATTCCCGAAAAACGTTTGTATGCAAATCCGTAACCGCTGAACCGATTAAGCTGAAATTTTGTAAAACGATTGTTTAGATTGTGTTTAGGAACATTAATTTTTTTTTTTGACGAAAATTAACATTTAAGGGGGGGTAAAGGGGGGTCGAAATTTGTATGGAAAATTTAAAACCGCTGACCCTATTGAGCTGAAATTTGGTACAGAGGTAGATTAAGTCCTAAAAAATTGTATGGTATACTTTTTATTCCAAAAATCAACCTCTAAGGCGGGATAAAGGAGGTCAAAGTTAGAATAGGAAATCGGTAACCGCTTCTTTGTTTAAGCTGAAATTTAAACCAGCGTGTTTTTTAGGTAACGAAGGCGACCTATAAAAAGGGATTTTTGCAAAATTCCTCCGGGAACGGGAATTATTCCCGAAAAATGTTTGTATGCAAATCCGTAACCGCTGAACCGATTGAGCTGAAATTTTGTAAAACGTTTGTTTAGATCGTGTTTAGGAACATTAATTTTTTTTTGACGAAAATTAACTTTTAAGGGGGGGTCGAAATTTGTATGGAAAATTTAAAACCGCTGACCCCATTGAGCTGAAATTTGGTACAGTGGGAGATTGAGTCCTAAAAAATGATATGGGATACTTTTTATCCCAGAAATCAACCTTGAAGGGGGAAGGGGGGGGGGGGGGGTAGAAGTTTGAGTAGAAAATCAGTAACCGGCCATCTTTTAAAGCTCAAATTTGAACAGCGTATTTTTTATGTAACGTAGATGACCGATAAAAAGGGATTTTGCAAAATTTCCACGGGAACGGGAATTAATTCTAAAAAACGTTTGTATCCAAATCTGTAACCGCTGAACTGATTGAGCTGATATTTTGTAAAACGATTGTCTGAAGTGTGTTTAGGAACATTGAATAGTTTTTATGTCAGAAATTAACTTTTAAGGGGGGTAAAGGGGGGGTCAAAGTTTGTATGGGAAATTTAGAACCGCTGACCCTATTGAGCTTAAATTTGGTACAGCGGTAGATCTAATCCTAAAAAATGATATGCAATACTTTTTTCCCAGAAATCAACTTTTAAGGGAAAAAAGGGGGGTGCAAGTTTGTGTAAAAAATCGTTAGCCGCTTCTTTGTTTTTGCTGAAATTTGGACAGCGTGTTCTTAGTTACATAAACTAAGACGACCGATAAAAAGGGATTTTGTGAAATTCTTACAGGAACGGGAATTATTCCCAAAAAACTTTTGTGTGCAAATCCGTAACCGCTAAACCAATTAAGCTGAAATTTTGTAAAATGATGGTTTGAGTTTTGTTAAGGAAATTTTTAATAGTTTTTATATCAGAAATTAACTTATAAGGGGGGGTCAAAGTTTGTATGGGAAATTTAGAACCGCTGCGCTGACCCTATTCAGCTTTAATTAATTTAGTGCAGAGGTTGATTGAGTCCTAAAAAATGGGATACTTTTTATCCCAGAAATCTACATTAAAGAGGAGGAAAGGGGGGGGGGGGGGGTGCAAGTTTGCGTAAGAAATCGTTAACCGCTTCTTTATTTGAGCTGAAATTTGGATAGCGTGTTTTTAGGTGGTTTTGGCGACTCACGAGGAGGGCTTTTGCTAAATTCCCACTGGAACGGGATTTATTTACAAAAAACAATTGTATGCAAATCCGTAACAACTAAACCGATTGAATCGAAATTTTGTAAAATCATGGTTTCAGTTGTGTTTAGGAACATTAAATATTTATTTTGACAGAAATTAATGGGAAATTTAGAACCGCTGACCCTATTGCGCTTAAATTTGATACAAAGGTAGATTAAGTCTTAAAAAAAGATATGGGATACTTTTTATCCCAGAAATCAACCTTTGAGGGGAGGAAAGAGGGATCCAGTTTGTGTAGGAAAGGTAACCGCTTCTTCGTTTTAGCTAAAATTTGGACAACGTATTCTTTATGTAACGTAGGCGACCGATAAGAAGGGATTTTGTGAAATTCTCACCAGAACAGGAATTTTTTCACAAAAACGTTTGCATGGAAATTAGTAACCGCTGAACCGAAAATGAGCTGATATTTTGTTAAGTTCTGTTAATGAATAGTTTTTTTATGTCAGAAATTAACTTTAAGGAGACTAAGTATTAAAGGAGGGGGAAGGAGGATCAGAGATTTAATGGGAATTCAGGAACCATGGAATTGATTTGAGTCGCGGGAAGGATGGTGTGAGAAATTAGTAACGAATAATAATTTAGCTGAGGTACATTACAGTAGAGATAAGTTAAAGAGTTACCGGGAAAGGACCACAAATAGTTTTAATTCCTGAAAAGAGGCGTGAAAATTTATGAAGGCGATAAACTACCGCTCAACTGAGATAATTTGACCTCTGGGAAAGGACATAGGATTGGTTTCTACGGTAGCGAACAAAACTGCATAGAAATACCCAACCCGATATTCTTCGCTACCCACAGCGGGAGCAAATAATATATAGCCATGCCTTATTTTACGCTTACAAAGTCACGGGGATGGAAATACTATCATAGTGAACATAGCAGCACCAAATTCGCTTTATTAATTGACTCTCACGCGCAACGAAGTGCGCGCGGGTCAGCTAGTCGTAAATATACCTGCTTTGCTCAAAATGCTCTGTGTTATCTGATCGTCGCAAATGATTTTAATATTGTATTGGTAGCAACAGAAATAGAAATACCTGGCTGTTGCGTGTAACTCTATCCATCTATTGCTACATTGCTCTTTCGTAAATTCACATTGATTTGTGATCAAGTTCTTTTTGCAGAAGTCTTCGTCTGTCTTCAGATTGATAATAGGTTTGTGTGTCTCGCAAATCAATGTGCCTTCTTGGTGAATACAAGTTTGTATATCTGTCTGGCTGGTGATAAAGAATGAATCTTTCTTAAAGTTCACTGCTAGAAACTCTGATACTGGGGTGATGGTGATCATACTGCTGTTCACTTGGTGTGGTACTGGTATGACCTGATACAATTGATATTTCTCTCGGGTGATCAGAGGGAATTTGATTTCGAAAATGATATATTGGTTTGTAACGCGTGCCTTAACTCTTAACAGTTTGTAAATCTGCTGTAAGTTGGTATCGACGTCTTTAATTGGTAGAGTAAGGTCGCCTTGCAGTTGTCCATATATGTGTCTAAGCTCTGCCCTGAGTTGGGTAGGTTTTAAAAGGTGTATACTGATTTGACCATGATATATATCGGTAATGGTATCAAGAAGGGTATCTTGTAACCGCCTTAAACTTTGAAGTAAGTTGTTTCCAGCCATTGCCGTCAACGTGAAGTCTTGTACGGATGATATATTGTTGATTTCTTGCTGTAATTTATTTGATGCTGATTCTAGAGAATTTAATTTTCTGTTTATAAATTTATGCTGCTTGTCTATAGTTTCTTCGATGCGTTTTACTAGGTTAAATTCCGCTTCTATAACTGATGTTTGATTCTTCCATAAGTTAAGTAAATGTTTCTCGTTCTGTTTGATAAGTTCAATGTCCTTAGTATACTGTTCCGAGAATCGAGAGTCCAGTACGCCGAAGAGATCGCTTGCGATGTATCCAATTCCATTGATAAGACCGCGCCGTGCACGTCTGTCGTGGTCGCTATAATGCTGATCCAGTAAAAGTTCATTATAGTATTGGAGTTCCGTGTAGTCATGTTGTAATTGCATCATGATCATGTTACAGTGGGATTCCAATTCTATTTTTGTGCAAAGTTTTTGTAAATAATCTGATATTTTAATATATGTTGCTATGCCATTTTGATAGGGTTCCATGTCGTAATAAACTATGAGGTTCCATTTGTCCCTGATGAGTTGTATGTCTGATATAGGGTCAAAATATAATGTTTGATTGCTGTTAAATTCACTGATATTGTACATATGAGAAACTGCTGACGATGGTGATATTAAAGTGATAAACATAAGTAAAGCTGTAGCCACAGTAGCTAAAACTGAGTGTTGTCTTTTTGGTCTTGATATCTTGCTTTCTTTTTCCCTTGTATTGATTTGGCTGCTATCTTTATCTTGCTTGTCGTTGATTGGTAGTAAAGATAGTTTTACTATAGGTCGCTTAAGTATCCCATTTTTGGTTTTTAAGGTGACAACTCGAACCATACCGTCCGCGCCTGGATGAGTGTCAATAACGCGTCCCATAGGCCATTTTCCTGCTGGAAGATCGTCGTGAATCACGACTAAATCTCCGGTCTTGATGTTTTCTTTCTTTGATAACCATTTGCTCCTTGTTGATAATTGGGTTAAATATTCTGCTTTCCAACGCTTCCACAGATCGTTGAATAATTTTGATATTAAATGCCATCTCGTTCTAGCATCTGTTTCTGTTTCGATGATACTCAGTCCCGGGGATGCAGTTAAAAAATGAGCGGGTGTCAGATAGTCAAGATCTTCCGGGTCTTCTGATATTGGGGAGAGAGGACGAGAGTTTAAACATGCTTCCAATTTTGCTAGAAGAGTTGTATACTCTTCGAAGGTTAGTTTGTTCTCTCCTACTACTCGTTTAAGATGATGTTTCAAACTGCGCACAGCTCGTTCCCAGAGGCCTCCTGCAGACGGCCATGAAGGTGCATTGAAATGCCATTCAATGCCCAATTCTGATATTTCTGTAGCGAAGCTGTCTTTGAAAATGTTCTGTAGATGTTGATATTGCTCTTCCATCATTCTGTTTGCTCCTACAAAGTTTGTGCCGTTATCGCTGTAAACGTGGCGTGGGGCTCCACGTCGCGCGGCCATTCTGCTCAATGCTGATAGAAATGCTGAACTGCTTAGGTCAGAAACCAATTCAAGGTGAACTGCCTTGGTGACCATGCACACAAAAACTGCAATATAGCCTTTGGTAGTTTTTATTCCACGACCCTTGTTTGCCTTTACGTCCACAAAACCAGTAAAATCTACGCCGGTGTGGTAAAAAGCGCTTTCCGGACTGATTCTGGCTGCTGGAAGGTCCCCCATGATTTGATTTAATTTGCTTGGGTCTCGTTTTCGGCAAGTGACGCAATTCCTGATTTGCTTTTTCGTGGCATTGTTTCCACTGATGATCCAATGTTTCTGTCTAATATTGGATAACGTCATTCTTGCTCCACCGTGAAACGTTAGCTCGTGTGCCTGCTGAATGATTAAGTGTGTTAAACCATGATCGTGTGGTAGTATGATAGGGTGTTTCATCTCTGGACTGATATTGGCATTTTTTAATCTTCCACCGACACGTAAAATTCCATCTTGATCGATGATGGGATTCAGGTTTAAAATCCTGCTTTTGCAATGTACTTGATCGTTTTTCTTTAAACAACGTATTTCGTCACTGAACTCTGCTTGTTGGACATTTTTGATTATAAGCATTTTTGCGCGACGCAACTCATGTATGCTGAGGTAAGTTCGTTGACCTGCCTTTCTGTCTGTTAAACGTAATATCCATGCTAATATACGATTTATTTTTGTAAATGAGCTATGTTTGGTTAGTAACTGATTGATAATGTTTGATAATAATGATCCATCCTGGTCAGTTGTAATTGCATTGGTCTGCTTTTCTGTTGGTATGGATTCCAGAGTGGTCTCAAATACTTCTTGATTTTGAACTTTCTTTTCGAACGTTGATTGTGAGGCGTCACAGAAGCCGCGTTGTACGTTATCTCCTGGACTGATACTTAACCATCTGTTGATCTTGAATGTTTCGATGTTATGTAATTCTGCTCTTAAACTGATCCATTTTTGATTGATATCTTCTGGAAGGGCATCGTCCCATTCCAGTTTTGATAGCCACACTCCTTGAAATAATATTTTCATGGAAGTGCTCAATGGCGTTAGCCAACCTAAGGGGTCGAACAACTTTGATATGTCGGACAGAAGCGACCTCTTAGTGGAGACAATGTCTGTTGTGGGCTCTATTTTAGAGTGGAATTGAAACTCATCCTTTTGAGGATTCCATCCCAGCCCAAGTGTTTTGGTAGAATCTGATTGCTTGAATTGATACGTTTGCTGACTGCTTGGATTTGTTTCTGTGTCTGATAATAAAGAGGGTTCGTTTGTAGCCCACTTTCTTAAGTTAAATCCACCTGATTGTAATAGGTGAATTAAATCTGATTTTAACTGCTTTGCTTCGCTGATAGAGTGACTTCCGCCACAATAGTCATCCATATAAAAGTCTTCTTCAAAAAATAAAATGCAAAAAAAAAAAAAAAAAAAATAAAAAAAAAAAAAAAAAATGCATGCTGCAAATGCATGTAATGCTTTTGCTGCTTTTGGGAATTTCTTCCTCTCATCTTCCGCTAACTGCTTTAATGTCATCATCGCCAGAAAGGGTGCTTTTGCACTAGAATGCTGTGTCAGGTGTTCGGTACACCGAACAATGTCAAAAATTTACTTTTAAAAGGGAGATATGGGGACTGGGGATCAAAGTTTGTATGGGAAATTTGGAACTGGCTGACTTTTAGAGCAAAATTTATTTCATACAGAGGTTGCTTGAGTCTCAAGAAAAGACATTATTATTATTTTTAGCCTGTGTCGTCCCACTGCAGGGGAAAGGCCTCCCTTCTCTCTTTCCACTCCTTCCTTTGGGTAGCGGTCTGGGGCCAATTCTTAAGGTAGGAGTCGAGCTCGTCTCTCCACCGAGTTCTGGGCCTGCCGCGTCGTCGTGTCCGGATGAGTGGACTTCATTGAGTGGTAGTCCAAGCCCACAGTTCCTCCGATATGCGGCATACGTGCCCGGCCCAGTCCCATTTGAGGCGACCGGCTTTCTGAACTGCATCTGTTATTTGTGTTTTGGAGCGCAGTATGGTGTTTCTATAGTTTTTATTCCAGAAATCTGCCTTTAAGGGGGTAAAGGGGGGTCAAATAGTTTGTGTGGAAATCAGTAACCACTGCTCCCATTTAGCTGAAATTTGTGTAGGAAATCGGTAGCCGTTAAACGAATAGGTATAGCTGAAATTAGATGTCCATTTAGAAATAGGCCAGAAAAAGACAAAGCATAGTTTTTGTTCCCGAAATCAACCTTTAAAGGGGGGAAGTTTGTAAGGAAAATTAATTACGGCTGATCCTATTAGCTTAAATCTGGTACAGAGATAGCTTGAGTATAGGGAATTGATAGAATAGTGTAAATTTCTAGGAATATCAATTAACTGTTACGCGCTACGAGGTGCGCGCAGGTCCACTAGTACATAATATTTTCGTAAATGCACAAAGATCAGTATATTTATATGTTTAAAGAGCTCCTTTAAAGAATCTCTTGGACGCATGACGCATCTCAATGGCACGAATTGCACGCTTTTGCAGTATGAAAATAGTCTGAATATCTGCAGCTGACCCCCACAGTAAAATACCGTATGACATTAGACTATGGAAATATGCAAAGTATACTAATCTCGCTGTAGCTACATCTGATATTTGCCTGATTTTATATACCGCATATGCTGCGGAGCTTAATTTCCCTGACAATATATTATAATATGATTACCCCATTGTAGAAGGAATAAAGTTGTATTGTCAAGCTTTAGTATTTCACACCGTCAATAACTAAATTCTATCTACTTTCCTATCTACTACTTACTAATTCTACCTAACGTTAGGTAATCACAATTCAGGCATTTAGGTTTTTTCGCATTCAATAACAAATTGTTAGCTGCAAACCATTTAGATATAACCAAGGGCGGATCCAGGCGCGGATCCAGACCATGATTTTGGGGGGGGTCATCGGCTAGAATTTTTCTCAAAGAATTTTTTTGGGACACATTTAAGCGCAGTCTTACATTTTTGTATAGCTGACACCTTTTTTAGACTACACGTTTCGTAAGTATTTGTAAGCAGCTAGCTGCGAACGCCAAAAATTTTGAATTTATCAGTACGAAAAATGTTCGTCTAGCTTTCTCCGAGTGCAAGGAAACTAAATATTCTTATTTACAAATGCGCGAGCAGCCCGCTGCGAGCGCCGAGAAAATTTTGAATTTTTCAGCACCAATGATGTGCGTTTAGCTTGCTCCGAGTAGCAAAGAAACTAAATATTCTTATTTATAATGCGCGAGCAGCTCGCTGCGAGCGCCGAGAAAATTTTAAATTATTCAGCACGAATGATGTGCGTTGAGCTCGCTCCGAGTACAAGGAAACTAAAAACATTATTCTTATTTATGAAAGAGCGAGCAGCTTGCTGCGAGCACCGAGAAAATTTTGATTTATTCAACACGTATAATGTGCGTTGAGCTTGCTCCGAGTAGCAGGGAAACTATAAATATTATTCTTATTTATAAAAGCGCGAGCAACTCGTTGCGAGCGTCGAGAAAATTTTGAATTTTTCGGCACGAATGACGTGCGTTGAGCTTGCTCCGAATGGCAAGGAAAAAATATTCTTATTAATAAAGCGCGAGCAACTCGTTGCGAGCGCCGAGAAAATTTTGAATTTTTTAGCACGAATGATGTGCGTTTAGCATGCTCAGAATAACAAGGAAACTAAATATTCTTATTTATAAATGCCGAGAAAATTTGAGCAAGGAAATTAAACATCCTTAATCCTTATTTATAAAAGCGCGAGAAGCTCGCTGCGAGCGCCGAGTAAATTTTAGTTATTGAAAAATGTGCCAAAAAAATTACTGTCATACTCGTACATACGCAAGAACCTCGCTGCAAGCGCAAAGGCTGAGCTACAAAGACAACATAAAGCGCTAACAGCTTGCAGCAGTTAATATATAAACCAATTAATCCTAACTATGAAAGAAGCTGTGCAGCTTGCTACGAGATCCTACGGATAATTTGTAATAGAGGACTGAAAAAAATTAAGTACACAAATTGCTCAATGCGCTATCAACAGCGAAACAAATTTATGAACTTGTACGTAAAGTTTGCTGCTAAGAGAAAATTTTCTAATTATTCTTACTATAAAAGAAGCGTAAACCTAGTCAATATAATCGGATTTTTTTTTCGACTAGGATTTTGGGGGGGGGGTCATGACCCCCTTGACCCCCCCCCCCTGGATCCGCGCCTGGGCGGATCCAGGATTTGGTTCTGGGGGGGGGGGGGGGGGGGCAAGGTGCATACGGGCAAAAATATTTTAATTTTTACTATCTTATCTTATCTTATATAGGGGGCTGACGAAGTCAGCAACACATCGACCCATTGGGATCTATTGTGTTCACCCCTTGCCTACCGTTTCTTACTCCTCGAAGAAGTGGTTTATTAGAGTGGTGATCCCACTAAGGGAAAGAAACCTGTACTCCTCCGGTTTGGGGTACGCTGTCCCAAGGAGGCTCATGCGTTTCGTAGCTAGTACGTCGCATTCGCATAAAATATGCTCCATGGTTTCTGTACCCTCGCCACAGGCTCTACAATCGTTTGTTGTAGTGAGCCTCATTTTGAACAGCATGTCGTTGGTTTCATAATGCCCAGTTAAGGCACCAATGATTGCTCTTCCTTTGTTTCTTCCATTATTCAGAATGAATTTAGAAGCACCTTTGTAGCTGTTACCTAGGAATTTCTTCGAATGTCTCAGCCCTTGACTGTTTTCCCACTCTTGCGTGTGTCTTAAATCAGCATATTCCTTTATGGCCATATTGATGGTGCATGTAGGCAAGCCCATACTAGGTTCAGGTCCATGCATAGCATTTGCTGATCCCCTTCTAGCAAGCTCATCAGCCTTCTCATTCCCTTCTATACCTACATGGCCAGGTACCCAAACTAGTCGTACTGTGTTGCTGCGGCCTAATTTATTAAGGGCCTTTACAGCATCCAGGACCAGCTTCGAGCTGACTCTGCAGGAATTTAGGGCCTTTAGTGACGCTTGACTGTCACTGAGAATGTAGATGATCTTATCTTTTACATTCCTCCGTATGTTTTCTTTAGCGCATGCTATAATAGCATACATCTCTGTCTGAAAGACGGTAGTGTATTGACCCAGACTGTTCCAGAGTTGGATAGTTTCCGAGTATATACCTGCCCCTGTACCGGATCCGGTTTTTGAACCATCCGTGTACCATATGCAGCATTCTGCGTCTTGTGTGCGTAGTTGCTGCTTCCAGTCTTCCCTTGAGGGAACATGTATTTTGAAATTCCTTTTGAAGATTTTAATGTGCGGCATTACGTCGCTGATCATACTCATCTTCCTTTGTAGCTCTTCATTGAGCTTCATTTTTGTGTGCCTTGTTGTTGGCCTATTAAAGTCATGAACTCCTGTAGCTTGGAGTCTGTAATTTTTACTAAGAAAAGTGTGTGTTTATCTCGCTCTGAATAGTTAGAAAGTTCAAATATCCTTAATTACCTACATAATCTCGACGTTAGAGCCATGGTGTCGGATGTCTGATTTTTTCGGCTATCGACTTCGGACCTTATAGGTCAAACATAAGGTCTGCTGTCGATTGTTGAGGGAATCGGACATCCAGCCTTACGGTTCTAACGTCTAGTATTTATGATCTTTAGGCTTCCGAAATAAACAAGGAAGCCTTATAGTTTCGCTTAAAATTACCATTATAATATAGTTAATTTTTTTTTTTTCTCTTGTCCTACCTCCGCTATTGTGGACGGAGGCCTGTTCTACTCTATGTCCTTTCATACTAGTTCTCGCTTTTATTAATATAAATTTTTAAGAAATTTTAACTCTTTATAATATCCATCCATACATATAATAAGAATGGAAATTTCTCCCCATTCATTGTGATCCTTTACTAAGATGAATCGTGAAAATACGCATATGAACAAAACGACGCGAAAAAGTCGCTTGCGCGATCTAATTCGTAAAACATTTTGTCAATTTTTCCAAGGGAAACGTAAAATAAAATGATAAAATAAATAATAATCATTTATATCGGACACATCGCCCCTAATTTACATCAAAATTTCGAAGTAAAAGTAATAGAATATAAAGTAAATTCAATTCAAAAAAATCAAAAAGCAAAAAGTGCGACAAACTAAAAATACGCCATCTATCGATGTGTTTGTAAACGAAACCTTTAATTTGGGCTAAATTTGTAAATAGTTTGTGTCACTGGTGTGGTTAAACAACACCACCGATTTGAATAAAATTTTCACTAATACGTTGCAGTTTTCTCTACTTGAACCTTAGTGTTGGTTTTAGTCAAATCGGTTCATAAATAAAACAGTTATATCAATCTAAAGATTCGCATATAAAATGCTAATAAACAAGAAAGGTAGTCATAGGAACCGCGTAATCAAAAGACAAAACCTCATCGAGTTTGGGCTCATTTGATTCGTCTTGACGAGTACTTTGATACTATATAGTAACCAGGGTCCGATGACGGAGCTGGAAGGTGGCCATAGGAACTCCGTGATTAAAAGAAAAAACCCCATCGAGTTTGGGCTCATTTGATTCGTCTTGACGAGTACTTTGATGCTATATAGTAGCCAGGGTCTGTACATAGGTAGGTATCATTTTGCACCTTATTTTTAATTTCTAAACCATGTAAAATCATCAGGAAACAAATTAGAATTCATTTAAATTAGTAAATGTAACTTATTTCTCATATGAATCAGCGCCAGCGGAAAATAATGGAACTAATCTAATGTGCGCATGATGCGTGTAAATATCAGTAATAAATATCTTTTTGCTGCTTATTTTTAATTTCTAAAACATGTAAAATCATCTGAAGATAAATAGAAAAATTCATTTAAAGTTCATTGTAAAAGTAAATTATTTTTCATACAAGCTAGCGCCACGGAAAATAACGGAACTAATGTCCTAAGAAAAAGAAATATCGTTTATTCTGCAAACAGTTTTAGAAAAGAGTCCCGCGTAACCTAGCGGAACTAAATAATAGATTTATAATTACTGTGAATACTTAATTTATTATATATTTTTTAATTGTTAGATTAATTAAATATTATGTACCTATTTAATTGAGAAATTAAATATGAGAAATTATGAATTGTTAAAAATCTGTAGATATTTTAACTTAAAATCACGCGATTGTGGCGCTCCATCTAGGGGGATCTTTTGTAAAAATCACTGGTTATCCGGAGACACACAGACATAAAATCTGTTCACACCCATTTAGGCATACATCCAGACACAAACTTTCACGTTTATAATGTTAGTAAAATTTTGCAATGATTATTATAGAACCTTTTATCTGTGTTATAGATAATCATAGGCGGATTTAGGGGGGGGGGGGCAAGGGGCCAAGCCCCCCCCCCCCCGAGTCATTAAGCAAGCTGCTCGCGCACATATTATAAAGGATGTTTAAGCTTTCTTACTGCTCAGAGCAAGTAGGCGGATTTAGGGGGGGGGGGGGGCAGGGGGCCAAGGCACCCCCAGAAGCATTGTAGAGTTACGAATTTCGCACATATTTCATGGTAAAGATTAAATTTTTTTTTCGGCGCTCGCAGCTAGCTGCTCGCGCACTTATTGTAATGGATGTTTAAACTTCCTAACCGCTCAGAGCGAGCTAAACATACACTTTTCGTAATAAAAATTATAATATTTTTGCCCGTCTGCACCTTGCCGCCCCCCCCCCCCCCCCCCCCCCAAAACCAAATCCTGGATCCGCCTATGATTTTAGGTATACACCTCAGTGGTAGCACGGTAAAGAGATATACAGTAGTTTGACTGAGCGTGATTTTTGAACATAAATACCTACAGTCTCGCGGTACATGCGCGAGTCATAGGGCTGCCGGGCAGCCGCTGCCCGCATACAGTAGGTACCTACCTATTTCATATCATCTACTTACTTGAGCTAATATCTAGATGAGTTATTATAAATTAATTATATTATTTTTGTACATTTATTGATATTTTTTTTTACAAGCTCTTATTTCTATTTCATATTACCTACCTATATGTACCTTACTACGTCCGCTTAGGAACCACTGAATGTCCGTTACAAAAATGCAACAGTCGAATGAGATTTGAAAATGTATTGTATCAAACTTAGTACACGCGGGATGAAGCCGCGTTTTTTGCGGCTATGACTAAAAATACCTAAGAACACTTCCGCCTAACTTACTTTTCAAACAAAATCTAAATCGAATCTATGAGACAGACACGTCAAACTTATCACACCCTTTCGTCTTTGCGTCGGGAGTTAAAAATAAATACGATTGATCACTCTTCAATTCAATAAAAAGTAGGTACATAATAACAGGTAGATTAAAACTAAAGTTGGTTCATAATTAAGAAGCCTAATCTGGGAACTACAATAGGTTTTATTCCAGCATAGTATCCCTACTATACCTACCTACTTACCTATCATGTCGTGGCGGCGTATATTGAAACCCAAGACAAGAGACAAAACAAGACAAAAGACAAGACAAGAGACAAGACAAGAGACAAGACAAGAGACAAGACAAGAGACAAGACAAGAGACAAGACAAGAGACAAGACAAGAGACAAGACAAGAGACAAGACAAGAGACAAGACAAGAGACAAGACAAGAGACAAGACAAGAGACAAGACAAGAGACAAGACAAGAGACAAGACAAGAGACAAGACAAGAGACAAGACAAGAGACAAGACAAGAGACAAGGCAAGAGACAAGGCAAGAGACAAGGCAAGAGACAAGACAAGAGACAAGACAAGAGACAAGACAAGAGACAAGACAAGAGACAAGACAAGAGACAAGACAAGAGACAAGACAAGAGACAAGACAAGAGACAAGACAAGAGACAAGACAAGAGACAAGACAAGAGACAAGACAAGAGACAAGACAAGAGACAAGACAAGAGACAAGACAAGAGACAAGACAAGAGACAAGACAAGAGACAAGACAAGAGACAAGACAAGAGACAAGACAAGAGACAAGACAAGAGACAAGACAAGACAAGAGACAAGACAAGACAAGAGACAAGACAAGACAAGAGACAAGACAAGACAAGAGACAAGACAAGAGACAAGACAAGAGACAAGACAAGACAAGACAAGACAGGAGACAAGACAAGACAAGACAAGACAAGACAAGAGACAAGACAAGAGACAAGACAAGAGACAAGACAAGAGACAAGACAAGAGACAAGACAAGAGACAAGACAAGAGACAAGACAAGAGACAAGACAAGAGACAAGACAAGAGACAAGACAAGAGACAAGACAAGAGACAAGACAAGAGACAAGACAAGAGACAAGACAAGAGACAAGACAAGAGACAAGACAAGAGACAAGACAAGAGACAAGACAAGAGACAAGACAAGAGACAAGACAAGAGACTAGACAAGAGACTAGACAAGAGACAAGACAAGAGACAAGACAAGAGACAAGACAAGAGACAAGACAAGAGACAAGACAAGAGACAAGACAAGACAAGAGACAAGACAAGAGACAAGACAAGAGACAAGACAAGAGACAAGAGACAAGACAAGAGACAAGACAAGAGACAAGACAAGAGACAAGACAAGAGACAAGACAAGAGACAAGACAAGAGACAAGACAAGAGACAAGACAAGAGACAAGACAAGAGACAAGACAAGAGACAAGACAAGAGACAAGACAAGAGACAAGACAAGAGACAAGACAAGAGACAAGACAAGAGACAAGACAAGAGACAAGACAAGAGACAAGACAAGAGACAAGACAAGAGACAAGACAAGAGACAAGACAAGACAAGAGACAAGACAAGAGACAAGACAAGAGACAAGACAAGAGACAAGACAAGAGACAAGACAAGAGACAAGACAAGAGACAAGACAAGAGACAAGACAAGAGACAAGACAAGAGACAAGACAAGAGACAAGACAAGAGACAAGACAAGAGACAAGACAAGACAAGAGACAAGACAAGAGACAAGACAAGAGACAAGACAAGAGACAAGACAAGAGACAAGACAAGAGACAAGACAAGAGACAATACAAGAGACAAGACAAGAGACAAGACAAGAGACAAGACAAGAGACAAGACAAGAGACAAGACAAGAGACAAGACAAGAGACAAGACTTGGACTCTTACTCACACACTTACTTGATCTCTCACTTGCACTCTTACTCGGACTTTTACTCGGTCTCTTACTCGCACTCTTACTCAAACTCTTACTCGGGCTCTTACTCGCACTCTTACTCGGACTCTTACTCGCAGTCTTACTCGAATTCTTACTCAGATTCTTATTCGCATTCTTACTCGGACTCTTACTCGCAGTCTTACTCGAATTCTTACTCAGATTCTTACTCGCACTCTTACTCGGTCTCTTACTCGCACTCTTACTCGGACTCTTACTCGGAATCTTAATCGCACTCTTACTCGGACTATTACTCGCACTCTTACTCGGACACTTACACGCAGTCTTACTCGAATTCTTACTCAGTTTCTCACTTGCACTCTTACTCGGACTCTTACTTGGACTCTTACTTGGACTTTTACTCGGTTTCTTACTCGCACTCTTACTTCAGCAGAATACTTTTAAAAATAAAAAAAATAACTTCTTACTAACTTACCTCAAAAACAGCATAATATCGCATGCTATTTTTTTGACATTTTATATAATTTATTATATTATGTATACATACGTCAAAAGTAAATAACGTAAATTACACTAAATACTTGCAAAAAACTATCGCGACGTCCGCCCGTCGCTGCGTGGCACCCGCTTCTGTTAGCAGTGGTCTACGTCATGAAACCTTTCTATGTTCCAAATTTCAACCCAATCCAGCTAGCGGTTGAGGCTGTACGTTATACAGATACATCAGTCACTAGCTTATTCTCATGGCTTTGCCCGCATGGACGGGTTACGTTTCATAATACCTACGGTCGTTTCAACTACGGTCGATATAACTACGGTCGATTCGCATAAGTTCATTTCACATATTGGACGACTCGCTTACAGTGCAACTCGCCTGCGGTTGATTAAACTATGGCCATGTGAACTAATGGGCGATTCGGCCAATGTTCATTTGATATATTGGTTAATTCAACTATGAACGACTCACCTACGGTTTATAAATTCTTTGCTACGCGTGTTTTTAGTACAGTATTCAGGGCAAACCGAAATCTGTTGGTTAGGTTAGGTTTGAACAGTGACCACAATGCGCGAGCCGAGCGAGCGAAGCGAGCGTGCCGCGGCAGCGGCCGGCGAAGCGCCAGATATTTTTCTTATTACTGAATTATTTATCCTGTGTCATGGCATCTTCAGGCATTTTGGCATCTTCTTTCATCTACCTCATCATTTATTTATTTATTTATTTATCATGGCAAAGTGGCATAATAAGCTGTCTGCGCACCTACAGATAGAAATCATTCAGGTATCAAAAACAACACGTTTCTGAATTCTGTACTATAAACAAGTATTTTTTAGCTGTCATACCTGACTAGCAGCCGGAAACATGGTCTAAAAATACGTGAAACGTCCGTTAGTTCGGTCAAAAATAGGCAAATCGTCCAATAGTTTAATCGACCATAGCTCAATCGACCGTAGCTGAGTTAACCGTAGGCGAATCGTCCAATATTGATTTCAACCAATAGTTATTATGAACGTAGGCGAAACGTCCAATAGACATTTTGAATAGTAGGTGATTCGATCGTAGTTACATATTGGCAAGGTTTGCCAGCCTTTACTAATTCTACGCCCATTAAGTCGCAGAAAACCCGTGAATTGAATCCCTCTTTTCCGTGGAATTGGAAATCGAATTAAATGGTCTGCATCAAATTCATTAATATATGAATAATTTACTGTCACGCGCTACGAAGTGCGCGCGGGTCAGCTAGTAGTTAATATATTATAAGGAGTTAAAATTTCTTAAAAATTTATATTCAAATATTAACACAAAGTATATTAAAAAAAGCGGGTAGTGGGTAGCGGGCAGCGGGCAGCGGGTAGCGGGTAGTGGGTAGTGGGCAGCGGGTAGCGGGCAAGCAGGGGCGCGGTGCGGCGGCGCTAACTGTTGCTGCGATCGATACACATCGCCACACTGTGTGTGCTTTGTTTTGGTCGCGATCAGGTGACGCGACACGCAACACGCGGCCCTCCTCTACCGTGCAGTAAGTGTGCCAGCTTACCTACTACATCGCCTAGTTGATACTATCCTGAATGTTGTGAACTAAACTGACACGTTTATCAGCATAATAACGGTCCAATTAGGTATATAGGTACTTACTTCCACGACGAAATGCAATCGGTATCGTGTATTGTGGTATCTACCTACGGGCTAATCTTGTGTCCTAATAGCAACAGCCCACCTGTTATATTAATAGGTGTATATATGAATAACGACCTGCATAGTGCATCTCCCGAGCGGTGCTGATCGTCTCGTGTGATCAGAACTCAGAACGGACGAGCTCTTTCCGATGGTATTAGCTGGGTCCCCCGTCAGGTTTGTTATGGAGGGCCACGTTAGTAGCCGCACTTCGGACTAAAGCCGAAACATAATATTATGATAGGAACATTGTTACTTATATGTTATGATGTGGTTCAGTAGTGGGTCGGGGGGGAACAAGTCCCCGCGCGCGCTGAACGAGGAGGTGATCTACGTGCGGCCCCCGCCCCCCGCGCCCCGCGCCCGAGCCCCGCGCCCCTCCTGCCTCCTCGCACCCGACGCCCACAGGTCAGCCGCCATCACATCACCACATTTACCACTTTCACGCGTCTACTCACGTAGATATACCTTTTTTATGTGAAGAAGTAAGAAGACGAGCAAGACGCTCTCCTGATGTTAAGAGATAACGCCACCCATAATTATCTGTAGGTAAGTGCTACCTAGGTACCTAGGTGCAGTGCAGCTAGAATTTCACATC
Source organism: Hemithea aestivaria (assembly GCA_947507615.1). Classification (NCBI taxonomy): domain Eukaryota; kingdom Metazoa; phylum Arthropoda; class Insecta; order Lepidoptera; family Geometridae; genus Hemithea; species Hemithea aestivaria. Next base: position 17,685,748 of record OX382334.1, read on the forward strand.
ATTATGAAATTCTAGAATTTGCACTGCACCGACGCTTCTCACTCAAGAGTCATAATTCATAATATAAGGTCAACATGTTAAGACTATTCACCCCGGCAATTTCACTAGTTACAGTGCCCTCCTGCCGAAGCACAGTAATGTTTGCACATATCACTGCTCAGGCGGTAGAATAACTGGCACTGTCGGGATGCCCACCTGGACGACCTGAAGAACCGGACCAGCAAAGGAAGTATACCCCCCATAGACCCCTTTCACGTTACGTTTCAGAAGTCGATCCGTTCGCGAGGCGGCGGCGGAGCGCGAGGCCGACGACGTGATCGACCTCGGCGCGCCGCGAGCCCTGCGACGCGAGCTGCTCGCGCCGGCGCCGCGCCGCCCCTGCCCGCCCGGCCCCCGCCTGTGAGCGTCGCCCCGCCCGCCCCGGCCCCCCCACGCCCGCGCGCGCCTCACGCCACCCTCCGTGCGCAGGTACCCCGGGCCGCGCGCGCGTCCCTGCGAGCCGCGGGCCGCGCGCCCCCGCCGCCGCACGCGCGCCCTCCGCCCCGTGCCCAACTCGCGGCTGTACCGGCCGGCGCCGCTGCGGCCGACCGCGCCGCCTCCGCGCCCGCGCTCCGCCTGGCCGCCGCCGCCGCCGCCGCGCCCGCTGGACACGGCGTCGCGCGCTGCGCTGCGGCTGGGAGAGCGGCGCGCTCGGGGGTCGCGGGCGGCGTCGCCGGCGCGGCGCGGGGGCGCGCGCCGCCTCGTGGTGGCGGTGCCGGCGGCGGCGGGGCGCGCGATGGAGGGCGGGTGCGCGGACGCGGCCGACGCCCGCTCGGCGCCGAGCGAGCTGCTGGCGGAGGTGAGCCGCGTCGCGTCGCCTCGACGGCCGGCGTGTGTCGCCGCCCGCGCCGTCACCGCGCCTGTGTGTGTGTGTACAGTTCCTGTCGTCGATGATGCGGCGCGAGTACGCGGAGGCGCTGCGTCAGTGCCGCCTCATCCTGCAGTACGAGCCGCACAACGCGACGGCGCGCGGCTTCCACCCGCTGCTGCGACACAAGCTGCGGCGCGCGCGACGATCAGGTGCCGCGGACGCGACGAGTGCCGGGGCGACGTCCGACGCGACCGGTCCCCGACTGAAACCTCGTGTTGCAGGGAGCGAGGAGACGAGCTCGAGCGAGGAGTGTGGTGCGCCACCCCGTAAGGTGTCGCCGAATCGCGCGCCGGGGCCGGCCCCGCACGCGCCGGGGCCGGCCCCACCCTCGCCCGCCGCCGCCCTGTGCGCAATGCACGCGCCGTGCTCCGTCAGTACCCTGCGTCCTTATACACTGCCTACTTGGAAATTAATTCTAGTCACTTACACCTAGGTACTGCGATTAGTAAAAGAAGCTGAGGTCAAATTTGTTGACACGTTTGAGCAAACATGAGCGAGTTATATAATACGGGTGATAGAGTCGACGGGTCTGGATCTGCTTCATAAAGTTTCTCTTACAATACCTATTGCAGTTCCTATCCTACCCTAGTTCCTAGTTACCTATTTACGCTGTGTGAAGGGCCCGCCTTTGTAAAGGCGGGCGGTAATGTAATTTTTGCTAACAATCTTAAACTACAGGGTGCGCCTCCTTAGGATATTTGTACGAAATATTATGGCGCTAGAGAGGATTGCGCGGTGAACGAGGGCCGGGTCGTAATTTCAATATTGGGCCGCAAACAATAATTGTTTTACTGCATCTCTATTATAATAATAAAATAATTATTTGAAAAAAAATTGTTACTGTGTATACCACGTTGGCACAATGCTCCGCGCCGTGAAGTAGGCTACGACGTAGACGCGCTACATTGTAGTGATGTTACGCTGTAGCGCCTCTACGTTGTAGTCCCTCTACGCTGTAGCGCCTCTACGTTGCAGCGCCTCTACGTTGTAGCGCCACTACGTTGTAGCGCCACTACGTTGTAGCGCCTCTACGTTGTAGCGCCACTACGCAGTTTCCTTTTTTTTTTGTCTGTGGCGTAGGTGTAGCAACACAGTGCTACATAGAGGATAGTGGATAGGTAATACAGACAGAGTGAACAGTGTGCATAGTGGCGGTTACAGGTCCCTCGTGTCCACGTGGAACAGGTAGTAGTTCCACGTGTAGTGTGTGTGTGTGTGTGTGTGTGTTTGCAGGTGAAGGAGCGTGTGTTGTGTGCGCAGGAGGCGAGCGTCGGCGCGGCGCGGTGGACCGGCTCCGGCTCCTCGCTCGAGCTGGACTCCGACGAGCTCAGCGCCGGCTCCTCGCCCTCGCGGTCGCCCTCGCCTTCACGCACGCCCTCGTGTACGCCCTCACGGACGCCCTCGCGCACGCCCTCCTGGGGCACCTCTCCCAGCGAGCTGGACGACAACGGAAACGCTCCCGCGTACGATCACACGCACACCGCCGGTAAATATACATTATGATGTTAATTCAATACGTACCTACAAGTACGCTTACACATTAACTGCTGTAGTGCCGGTTTTGCCCCCTTCAAAGGCACTTTGTGTCCCGAGTCACAAGCATCGCTCGAGCCGTTCAGTGTTCAGGCAAAGAATAGAAACTATTACTACGGTTCAGGCGTGAAGAAAGAACAAATACACTCAAAACTGTCGCCTTTAGGTTGGATCAAAGGAGAGTGTGAGCGATGTAGGTCGCTCGTTTATACCTAATATGTCACGGGTAATGTCCGAAGTGCGGCTACACCTAGTTTTAGCCGGTTAAACCTAGGTGGAGCCGACCCAGTCGGTTAAAGTTGGTAAGGTTAGGTTTGAACAGTGATTGCCGCGGATGAGTGCTTCGGTGTACCCGCTGCCCCGACATTATGGCGTCCCGCAGGAACACCCCCAAATTTTTTAGTGGGTATCCCCGCCACGCCCATCTTCGGCGGGGAAGTTCCACATACCGCTCCGCGCCCCCCGGCGTGGGATGATGATGCGTAACGCATTTTTCCGGAGTCAAAAAAAAAAAGATTTGAACAGTGATATAACAACGTGCGAGCCGAGCGTGCTGCAGTAGCAGCCGGCGAAGCACCACATCCGACTTATCCTTATTCCAGAGTTCTCAATTCATCATTATAGAATACTTGATGCTAATATAATTTATGTCGATCAACCATACTAACTAGTCCAGTCAATGAGTATATAGACCAATAAAAATAGAAGATAAATAAAAATAGACCATGTTTGGAAGCTCATAGCTGGACAACGATTGGAGATAGATAAAAAGTGCCAAAGTGAAGGCCAAAGTTGTAGAATATTTTATGAGGTTTCATAATGTCGTACAACGCACAGTTTTTGACATAATATAAGCAAAAAACCTAAAAACTTGACCTTCTTCGGCCTGCTCCCCATTCAGGCTCACCTCGGAGGGGACTTTTAGTACGTTTATCTCCTAACTAGTCCAAACAAAGTTCCTAAGTTAGTTTTTCTGCTTTCGACTTTTCGATCCACATTTCTTCTTTTACTGGACTATACAACAAAAATTAAACATGTTCTATAACAACTTGTCTTCTACACCTAACTTTAACCGACTGCGGTCGGCTACACCTAAGTTTAACCGGCTAAACCTAGGTGTAACCTCACTTCGGACCTTAGCCGTAACATTATATTATTATACATCTTACTTAATATTATAAACGTGAAAGTTTGTAAGAATGGATGTCTGAATGTTTGTTACTCTTTCACGCCTAAACGGGAGGACCGATTGAGCCTAAATTTGGTATGGAGATAGCTTAGACCATGGAATAACATATAGGCTACATAAGTACTGCGGGTAAACCCACTGAGGGCAGCTAGTATTATATAAAGATGGCGGTACGGAAACATGAGGTCGGCGAGTGGTGGCGGTGAATGGATCTGTTTGTCAGTTTCAGAAGATGTGAGCAACGACAACGCGACGGCGAGCGGCGAGCCTCACCCCTCCGCCGCCTACAAGGTGACCACTCGTCACTCGTCGGTAGCACTGAGCACCTGTCACACAATTGTGACTATTTTTACAAAAGTAGTCACAATTCACGTTTGGTCCTTCGATCCGTTTGATTCAATCTATATACCATACTCTATATACTATATAGTACCGTAGAGGTCAGGGGCTAAGCATATAGAGTTTCGGATTTTTGGCGTCGCTGCCGCGTAGTACGGTATATGTCATAATATGTCCCATACATTTTCATACAAAGATACTCGTACTTGGCCACGCCGCGCCTGCCCAGCGAGCTAAACGGACCTTGCCTTTTCGTAGAAAGTATTACAATTATTTTTTGGACGTCAGCACCTTGCTCCCAAAGAAAATCATCCTGGATCCGTCCATGGGTGTAGATCACACATAAGTAGAACTAAAAAATATACTGACAAATGTTTTCCTCTATGAAGTATATTATAAAATACATTACATTGCAGACATTGTTCATAAATAACACCGGTCAACAAAAAAATAAAAAAATTTTGCGCACGGGTTTTACTTAACATATTCTGATTATATAAGTAAAAATACATAAAAATGTGTGATTACAAATCAAAAATATTTGCTTTTTATAAAGTTATAGCGATTCAAAAATTTCAAATGTTAAGGAGATGCGTACCTACATACTTGTTCAGCTATATTTGCGGCGAATTTATTAATTTCCCGGAGTTACGAGTATACAAATTAATAAGTTTACAATGTGTAGAAAAAAGCCTAAAAAAAGATTTTGTTATACAAGAGTGCAAAGTTGCTTTTTTACCGCGTGCTCAGTTTGTATGACCGAGCTAGCGAAGGATTCTAAAATTAAATCACGAGCGTAGCGAGTGATTTATTAATTAGAATCCTGAGCGTTAGCGAGGGAATCAAAAGAGCACAAGGTCAAAAATCTTTGCACTCGAGTGTGACACATAATTTTTCATCCCCCCTCAGCGAGGAAATAACTCAATGCTAAAAGTTTTTTTTTAATTTTTTCACCATGGTTTATTTTATTAATTTATTCTGACCATGGATACAAGTCCTTCAGTCGAAATCTTTATAATTTTAAGTTCATTGTTTATTCGATAAAGAGTAGGCGTTTATCGAATCACATCGATTCATTTTGTGACGATTCTTGAAAATAGCAGACTGTTGAACTTTTTTTCCATTCTTCGACAGTAAATCACATTCACAAACACTCAACGTTTATTAAACCCACTATTAATACGCGTTTAGCACTTATTGCAAAATTATTATCCAAGAAAGTAAAAAATTTCATCCGCTTTCCAAAAGCGCGGCAAAAAAAATCTTTCACCATGGATGCGCACAGTGTTGCCAGTGCACTATCTTCAAAAATAACCAGTATTCAATTTTAATTTCATTACCTCTCAGTCAGAGATTCTTGCAGAAGTGGAAGATTTTTATGGCCAGCTGTATGCCTCGCACGCGCCTCAGTCTGATACCCGCAATGATGATTCAAGAGCCACTCTAACACGTCACTATACCGAAGACCTCCCGGATATCAGCGTAGACGAGGTGGCGATGGCCCTTGGACAGCTCAAAAATGGAAAAGCCCCTGGTGAGGATGGAATTACCTCGGAGCTCTTGAAGGCTGCAGGTGTACCTGTATTGAGAGAGCTCCAGCGAATATTCAATTCCGTCCTCTTCACAGGGAGAACTCCAAAGGCGTGGAGCAAAAGCGTAGTAGTGATGTTTTTCAAAAAAGGAGACAAAACTCTTTTGAAAAACTACAGACCTATTTCGCTTTTGAGCCACGTCTATAAGCTTTTCTCAAGAGTTATCACAAATCGTCTCGCACGTAGATTCGACGAGTTCCAGCCACCGGAACAGGCCGGGTTCCGATCAGGTTATGGCACCATAGACCACATCCATACGGTGCGGCAGATTATACAGAAGACCGAAGAGTATAATCAGCCCCTGTGTCTAGCTTTTGTGGACTATGAGAAGGCCTTTGACTCCATCGAAACCTGGTCTGTTTTGGAGTCTCTGCAGCGATGTCAAGTCGATTGGCGATATATCCAAGTGCTGAAAAGTCTGTACGATGCCGCCACAATGACTGTGCAAGTCCAGAACCAGCAGACTAAACATATCCCTTTGAAACGAGGTGTGAGGCAAGGGGACGTTATTTCCCCCAAATTGTTCTCCAACGCTCTAGAGGATGTGTTTAAGACACTGGACTGGACAAGACATGGCATTAATATCAATGGCGAGTACATTTCTCACTTGAGATTTGCGGACGACATCGTCATCATGGCGGAAACGCTGCAAGACTTACAGCAGATGCTAACCAGCCTAGCTGACTCTTCCCAACGGGTCGGACTCCGGATGAACATAGACAAGACCAAAGTGATGTTCAATGATCGGGTCGTTCCGGAACCGATTCTCGTAAATGGACTGCCTCTCGAAGTTGTTCAGGAGTATGTATACCTTGGGCAAACAGTGCAGTTGGGTAGAAACAACTTTGAGAGGGAGGCCAATCGGAGGATTCAGTTGGGATGGGCTGCATTTGGTAAACTTCGTCGAATCTTTTCGTCACCCATACCGCAGTGTTTGAAGACTAAAGTCTTCAACCAATGCGTCCTACCTGTCATGACGTACGGCGCAGAAACGTGGACACTTACGGTGAGACTAGTCCATAAGTTCAAAGTTGCTCAGCGAGCTATGGAGCGGGCTATGCTCGGTGTCTCTCTGAAGGATCGCATCAGAAATGAGGTGATCCGACAGAGAACCAGAGTTACCGACATAGCAGAAAGGATTAGCAAACTGAAGTGGCAATGGGCTGGTCACATTTGCCGTAGAACCGATAACCGTTGGGGTAGACGAGTTCTCGAGTGGAGACCACGTCTCGGTAAACGTAATGTAGGGCGCCCATGGGCGAGATGGGGCGATGATATCCGGAGGGTCGCTGGGGGTGGGTGGAGAAGAAAGACGGAGGACCGAGTTGAGTGGCGTGCCATGGGGGAGGCCTATGTCCAGCAGTGGACGAACATAGGCTGATGATGATGATGAATTTTAATTTACGTAGGTACGCTTACTTAGAGTCCTTTTCACGAAAGAGGTCCCACGGAATTTAGCGGAACTAATTTTTTATTCTATTATTATTGGACTTCATATTTTAAATCATTTTTATTTGTTACATAAAATAAATACCTTTTTGATTTAGAAATTAAATATGAGAAATTATGAGGCGTTAAAAAGTTAAAGGTATTTAAACTTTTAAAATGTGCGATAGTGGCGTCCCGCAAAAAGGTCTCCTTTCGTGAAAAGCACTCTACCTATTCGTTTTAGTGATTATTTCCTCATTTTCAGTTTATTACAGTGAGAAATCGTTAATAAAAAAGTTACTAAAAAGTAATACCTACTTAGAAAAAATCTTGCTACTAACTAGATAAAGTTATAAAAAAATTGGCTTATTCTATTAACTCTGCTAAATTAACTTTTAAATTAACTATTATTTGGCTCATTCTCATGGAATCGATTCTCATCGTCACCTTCATGGCAATTCTTATTTATTGCTTATTTGTAATGTTTATGTATAATATTGTATAGAGCTGGATAACACGAGTAAACTTTTATATAAATGATTTAAATCGTACGTTTCATTTCGAAGAAAAACAGTTTTGAAATTTTCGAGGCCACGAAAGTGATTCCGTCATTATTTATTCACAAATTTGTCAAGTAAAACCCTTTTAAAAGACTAAATCTACCAAAAATGTACAATAAAACGACATTCTACGTAACAACAAACCTCACTACATAAGAAAATATGCGTAATTTGAGATATTACTTTACCTTTCACTTAACTTTTTTATTAGTCAGAAATTTGGTATGTATGTATTAAAACGCTAACATAACATATAAAGTACTTTTTAGATGGTAAAAAGGCCCTTTCAAAAGAAAAAATACAAAAAAAACACTTTCGTGACTTAAAAATCACCTTCATGGTTAAAAACGCTATGAAGGTGATGCCACGCTGGTGACGAAAATATCCCTTATTGGTAAAATTCTGGAATGTTTAGGTATAATGTATAAAATTAAATACCACATCTTTATCGCGCACATTTTGGCGTTTCGAAAAGCTAGCTTTGATTTAAATAACTAAAATACAAATCATAAAAATGTTGTCCATGCAAGTGATCGGTACACCCATGATTAAATTAATACTTAGCAATTTTATTTTTTCTAACGGCTCAATAAGTCCTAGATCCTACTTCTACGATTGCAGAACATGGCCATCATTGAAATGAATCGAACTCTGTATTGGATTGTTGATGTTGTGTTTAACAGCAGCCGATAAACTACGCAAATTTAAAGCACCTAAAATCGTGTGACCGCCGCATTATGCCATTTTAAATTCAAAATAATAATGAAAGGCTTTTTTTAGACTGTATACCGTAAAGTGTATTTTTTTGCGAACATTTTGGTATATGTTATATACAGATACACTGAAATTTGTTAAAGTAGTGCCCAAATGTTTCACTGCAACGGAAAGTGTGACACCATGAGAATACGATAAATGGCCCCGTTTTTGACCTTTCATGTTAAATTTTAGTATATCTTTTTGCGTCTATTATGACAATCTTCATTTATTTTGTAGCTAAATATATGTTTTATCCATCTATCCAAAATTCATGTCTCTTTCTTTAACCGTTTAGGAAATATAACCGTGTGACCATCAAATTTGAGCTAAAATGAGAATGAGCCATTTACTATTACAGTACTATATAATTCATTAAAAACATTATTGCCTCGAAATGTAACTTATATCTAAACAACTAACGTAAATATAGTTCAAAAGAAACGTAATATGTTACAAAAGTAACTTACTGGCAAGCCTAATGGTGCGCCCAAAGCAAATTAAAAAAAAAAAGTTTACTAAAGAGGTTTTTACTCCGAGTTTTTAACAAATTTAAAAAAGTTGTACGCTTATTTCGGTACCATAGAGGTGGAAGTAAATAGGTTTAATCAGTGTTGCCAATTTAGCATTTTATATGCTAAATTTGGCATATTTTCTCTCTGTTTAGCACATTATTTTGTAGTTTAGCATATAGCATATTTTTTTAGCATTATATAAATAGTTAAATTGAATTAAATTTGTATCGAAGAACATAGGAAATATAAAAAAAAAAAAAATAATATCGAAGCAATAATCAAAAAATACACTGTACACGCATCCACTTGTAAACCTCTTCCGTTTTTTCGTTACTTAATAATATTATTATAAACATGAATCGACTTAAAGCATGCTCTTTTGTTCTAACCAGTGTTGTTTCTAACCAGATTTATCACAGCCTTCTACATCTCCAACTACAGTTGCAGATGTAGAAGACCTAGTCGACAAATTTCTGTTCGAAATGTAGGCATAACGCTTAAAATGTAATTTTTTAATACATTTTTTACAAAATTTTATTTAGCATTTTATTTTAGCACTTTTTTTCAAAACTAGCATATTTTTGGCATTTTTTTTACCACACTTTAGCACATTTCGCCTTGCTATAGTTGGCAACACTGGGTTTAATTATGTTTTTGTTGATTCATTTTGCCGCGCTTTTGGAAAGCGGATGAAATTTTTTACTTTCTTGGATAATAATTTTGCAATAAGTGCTAAACGCGTATTAATAGTGGGTTTAATAAACGTTGAGTGTTTTTGAATGTGATTTACTGTCGAAGAATGGAAAAAAGTTCAACAGTCTGCTATTTCCAAGAATCGTCACAAAATGAATCGATGTGATTCGATAAACGCCCACTCTTTATCGAATAAACAATGAACTTAAAATTATAAAGATTTCGACTGAAGGACTTGTATCCATGGTCAGAATAAATTAATAAATAAATTATGTTTTTGTCTCTAGAGGGTAAAGTAAACTTGAATTTCTCTAGAGGATAATATGGACTTTTCCAGTCAGATATCGAAGCGCAAAAATACACTTTCCGAGGTGGGGGGATGAAAATAACTATTAAACAGTGGGTCATGATTTCATTGGCAATCAAGAGTTGAAAATTTTGATGACCGGATCACTGACATTATAACGTAGTTCTCCAGTATGGGATGCAAAATGACTCTCAAAATGGACATATTATGTTCCTATTTGATTAAATTTATAGATTTGTATATGGGAGCTTATTCGCAGGACCAAAAGGAACGCTTTTTGTTAAGATTTGATGGAATTTGAGAGACGTTACCAAGCCTGGTATACTGAAAGCTTTATAGGGACCTATATTTGGATTTTTCATTTTTTTCACGTAAAAGCAAATTCAGAACAATTTTTTGTTCTAATTCTTATTTCTATGTGTAAAAGCAATAAAAATTAGGTATGTATAACCCGTGCGCAAAAATGCTGTTGACCGGTGTAATGAGCTTACCTACGTCATAATTGACGTGGTGCGGTGCAGATGGAGTCGGTGGCGTCGCTGCAGCGTCTCCGCGCGCAGTTCACTCGCTCCGTGCAGTGAGCGCCACCCGTGCAGTGAGCGCCACCCGTGCAGTGAGCGCCACCCGTGCAGTGAGCGCCACCCGTGCAGTGAGCGCCACCCGTGCAGTGAGCGCCACCCGTGCAGTGAGCGCCACCCGTGCAGTGAGCGCCACCCGTGCAGTGAGCGCCACCCGTGCAGGGAGCGTCGCCCGTGCAGTGAGCGCCACCAGTGCAGGGAGCGCCCCACTCGTTGTAGACATTTAATTTTTGAATGGTTGAAGTGTACTTAGTTTGTGTCGTGAGTCGTGGGACAATAGATATTTTTTTTTTTTTTTTTTTTTTTTTTTTATTTATTTGGTTCACAAATTGGGTGTAGCCCAGAACAAAATTTACAATAATTAATACCATATATAAAGTAAAGGCTCATCCTAAGTACAGTGAACATATACCTTGCCTACAGAGAATAATAAATATATGTACATAAGTATCTATCTGTTTATGTACCTACCTACAAAAAGTTATATAATACATGGATTATTATTATCAAATTGGTTTTATTTTAATGTGGTTGTGCAGGCGATTTGCGCGGTGTCCTTCGGCGATGTCGTTATAGTAACGTCCAGCCCTGGATTTATGGCGAGTGCCCAGGGCGGCAAATTTTCATGGGGCGGCAAATTTCAAAACTTGAAAAAATATTCAATTCATACATTTTTATACAACGAAGTAAGAAGACGAGCAAGACGCTCTCCTGGTGGTTATATTATAACACTGGCCATAATTAGTACAGTACACTGCGCCAGGTGCCAACGCTTCTTACTTGAAAGACTTCAGCCCAGTGATTTCACTGGCGCTTTTTTAATTGTATACGATATTAGATTAAAAAGTATGTTAGAATCATGTTCAACTTGAAAGTGTATGTATATTTCGTGCCCAGCCAGTCTGAATTTTACGATTGCCGCGTTCATCTCGCGCATCATTCTTTCGTTAGATAGGTAGTAAGAATTTTTTTGGAGACTAGTTTCACTTATTCTTAAAAATCTAAAATTTTTCAGCACGAACAATGTGCGTTTTGCTTGCTCCGAGTAGCAAGGAAACTAAATATTCTTAATTATAAAAGCGCGAGCAGCTCGCTGCGAGCGCCGAGAAATTTTTGGATTTTTCAGCACGTATGACGTGCATTTAGCTTGCTCCGAGAGGCAAGGAAACTAAGTATTCTTATTTAAAAAAGCGTGAGCAGCTCGCTGCGAGTGCCTAGAATATTTTAAATTTTTAGCACGAATGATGCCCGAGCAGCTCAAGAAAATTTTGAATCTTTCAGGACGAATGATCTGAGTTTCGCTCGCTCTGAGCAGTATGAAAATTAAATATTCTTATTTATTTTATAGAGAGGGAGCAGCTCGCTGCGAGCCAAAAAAAAACTATTGTACAAGCGCAAAGACTTAGCTGCAAAGACGACATAAAGCGCGAACAGCTTGCAGCAGTTGATATATAATCCAATTAATCCTATATATGAAAGATACTGTGCAATTTGCTACGAGAACCTACGGATAATTTGTAGGCGAGGATCGAAAAAAAGTAGCTTGGTAAAAAATTTATTAAAACAGCGAAACAATTTTATGAACTTGTACGTAAAGCTTGCAGCTAGGAGAAAAATTACTAATCCTAACTATGAAAGTAGCGTAAAACCAGTTGATATGATCGGTTTTTTTTCCGACTAGGACTGGGATGGGTCATGACCCTTTTGACCTCCCCCCCCCTGGATCCGCGCCTGACATGGGTACCTATAAACATGAACTATGTGCGGGAACCAGTGACGGCCTTAGGGGGGGCGAACCGGGCAACCGCCCGGGGCCTCGCGCTTGAATGGGCCTCGCGCAACAACCCAAGCAAATAAAAAAAAGATTTTTTTACCATATTTTTTTTATTTAAAACTTGATTTTGATCTTTAAATTATTATTATATATGATGGTTCGGTATAACACAACGGTAAATTAAAATAAAGTTAAGTAATATTTATTCATGCTAAACATAATTGAAAAATTCATTAAATAGAACTTTTTTTTATCGCATAGCTCGTATATCTTTGACAGTAGGAGAATAAAACATGTGAAATGAATATGAACATGAATTGTACGATTTTCTTCATTTTAGGGCATTTTAATAAAATCTCTAGTTTTCACGAAGGATAAAGGGCCTCGCAAAGACCTGACGCCCTTGTCTTTTTGTCACGACCCCCCAAAACGCTAGTTGGAAAAAAAATCTCTTAGCAGCAAGTTTTACGTACAAGTTCATAAAATTGTTTCGCTGTTGATAGCGCATTGAGTAATTTTAATGTACTTAATTTTTTTTGCAGTCTTCGCCTACGAATTCTTCGTAGGTTTTCGTAGCAAGCTGCACAGCATCTTTCATAGTAGGATTAATTGGATTATATCGTGCACCTTGCATAGTCTGAATGACTTACAGGTATACAATTAACAAGAATTCACAAAACTTCTAAGATTCTAGTAGACGACTAATCGCATACTTTTCGAGGTCAGAGTTATAAAAAAATCTGACTTTATTGGTCAAAATATTTTTATGAAACGTGCTGAAAAATTCAAAATTTTTTCGCCGCTCGCAGCAAGCTGCTCGCGCTTTCATAAATAAAATCGTTTAGTTTTCTGGTCACACGGAACCAGCTAAACGCACATTCGTGATGAATATTTCAAAATTTTCTCGGCGCTAAAAAATAAATTTTATTGTTATTTATAAAAAGTGTGAACAATAATATTTAGTTTTCTTGATACTCTGACCAAGCTAAAAAATTCAACATTTCCTCAACGCTCGCAGCGAGCTGCTCGCGCTTTATATAGGGTCTTTGGTTATTTAGTACATTGGTGTATAGGGCCTTATTAGGGAGGTCATTGGCCATGTTTTAAGGGCAATATATGTATGTTTCGCTAAAATTTACGGTTTTTGGGTTATTTGAATTTTTTCAAAAAAAATCGAGGTGTCCATTTTAAAAATTCATGTAAAATAACCCTGAATAATTATTTATTTTGTATTATCTCATTACGTGGACAAAATATCAGAATATTATTTTAATTAATCAAATAAAATCTTATTTGTCACAATAAAAGAATAGAAGAGAAGTACCAAATTTTGGTAAATTTATGAATCCGTTGCACCTAAATTGCCAAATTTCTCAAAATAATCATAGAATAAAATTTCAGGCTGTTATTTTGAAAAACATCTACGTTTCAGTGGCTTTATTTGGATGTATCAAAATTAAGAATCGAGTAAGGGATTACAGAAATATTGAGCTCACAAGTGACCAAGGATGCCCTAAACATTGAATTTTCTTTAGAAACTAGTTCATACAGAATGTATGAAAATTTAAAGCGATGTTAAATATTATCTGTATGTGTTCAAAGGAAGCCATAAGTGAGATAAGTTATGAACAAACCATAACATTTCATATTATTACCTAATTTCAGTTTTTGAGACAATTTGTATGAAGCATTTTCAAGGAGAATCTCAGTGTTTAGAGCTTCCTTGGTCAATATTTCTGTAATCCCATATTCGATTCTTAATTATTTTGATATTTCCAAATAAAGCCACTGAAACGAAGATCTTTTTCAAAAAATCTGCCTCAAATTTTATTCTATGAGTTTTTTGAGAAATTTTGCAGTTTAGGTACAACGGATTCATGAATTTGACAAAATTTTGGTACTTCTCCTCTTCTATTCATTTATTATTAACCCCCGACGCAAAAACGACGGGGTGTTATAAGATTGACGTGTCTGTCTGTCTGTGTGTCTGTCTGTGGCATCGTAGCTCCCAAACGGATGAACGGATTTTGATTTAGTTTTTTTTGTTTGAAAGTAGGTTAGTCGAGAGTGTTCTTATAGATCATTCACAGTTATTTTACCTCTGACAGATGTCAAAATTATTTTCTTTATGTTGCATTATTGTCAAAATGTTGCCAGATCGTTACTTTTGTTACGTTTTACGTTACTTTTTCACCCTTTGAGTTACTTTTGTATTCGTGTCTAGATGACTTTTACGGTACTTTTCAAGGTCTTTATTTTAAATTGAACCTTATAATTAATGAATCTTTTCCCTTATCGTATAGAAAATAATAGTTAATTTATTGATTTAGCAGAGACAAAAAAATAAGGCAATTTTGTATAACTTTATCTGGTTTAGAAAAGGATTTTTTTGTTGATTAGCAATTTATTATTTTAATAAACTGAAAAATTAGTAATTATCACCGAAATGTTAGAATATGTAAGCGTATTTCTATTCAACTGTGTATATTGTGTAAAATTTTCAAAAATGCGTTACTTTTCTTGTTCAAACGTTACTTTTTGTAATTGATAAGGTTACTTGTACTCGTTGTTTTAATAATTATTATTTTAATCAAAAGCTTTACAAATGCCCATAAACTCAATTTCCTTTGAAGAAAAAGAATTTATCTATAACAATATCGGATGCTTAACATAATATGAACAAGTGGTTACTGCGAACTATCAATAATATGATATAAAATATTAGGTATGTTCGAAACAGGAAATTCATGTAAGTACACACATCACTGTAAAATAATACTTACAAGTGAATTAAATAAAAAATTAAAAAACCCCCGCCCCCAACGAAAAACGTAATTCACCATTTTGAATGGCGGCCATCTTGGATTTTAAATTTTATACAGTGCCCTTTCATTTGATTTCCATATTGAGGGGGTTGTGGAAGAAAAAAGTAATTCGCCATTTTGTAGTTGGTTAAAAATGGGGAAGTCAATACTCACCTGACATGGCAACATTATTTTCAGGCTAGCCAATGTAAGGGCTAGAGGTAAAATAACTGTGAATGATCTATCCTATCAAAAACATAAATGTGAAATTAGAGCCAAGTTCAATATTACGATATAATATGTATTATGTAGGTACCTATGCGTTAGTTGTTTGTTGACTTCAAAGACAAAAGAAGGGAGATCTAAATTGGTGCCAAGTTCAATGGTTAGTCCTGAAATATATTTATAACATAAAATATTCTATTACAACTTAAAATATTATTTCTTCTTATAACTTAAGATAAATATGTTATTGCCTGAGATCTAATTTGGCTTGTTCTCATATACGACATATTATTAAGTAGATACCTGCATACAAAAACAGTCACGAAAGAGCCCTATGTTCCACGGCGGCTAGTTTTATAGACAGTTTTAGAAGGCAAGTTAATTATAATATTTCGCATAATACAATATGAGAACAAGCCAAGTCAGATCTCAAGCTATAACATATTTATCTTAAGTTATAAGAAGAAATAATATTTTAAGTTGTAATAGAATATTTTATGTTATAAATATATTTCAGGACTAACCATTGAACTTGGCACCAATTTAGATCTCCCTTCTTTTGTCTTTGAAGTCAACAAACAACTAACGCATAGGTACCTACATAATACATATTATATCGTAATATTGAACTTGGCTCTAATTTCACATTTATGTTTTTGATAGGATATCATTTCTTTTTGTACAGAATTTAATAGTAGGTAGGTACTTATCCATAATTTAATGATGTATACCTAATGCGCTGGCGTGGTCCGAAATACCTATCATTTAATTGTATGTAAGTATACTAAAACTGATAAGAGTAAGGTTAAATAAAATAAAGGTGGTATAATACCTACTCCATTCGTTATAATATTATTCTCACGTGAAGCTCTTAAAATCCACATGTAATAAATAACTGAGCCAATACCAGACGCATATCAGAAATGAAATAGTCATAGTAAGCCCTATCATATAGATTAATTATCAAGCCCTTTGGGCTTACTAGAACTTAATTTATATTTATTTGATTTTAATTATTTCCGGTGCACCGGCCATGAGACGGTGGAATAGAATAGGTATTAGGTATTTACTCCTTATCGTGACTCATAAACAATATAACAAAAGTATATACTTAAAATTACCATACCATTATTATCAATCATAGAGGTAGTTTGTACTTATAGTAGGTAACATGACATTTTTTTTAACAAGCATTTATTATTACTATCTAGCACAAAGGTACTCGTCAAGACGAATCAAACGAGCTCAAACTCGATGGGGTTGCGTCGCTTAATTATGGAGTTCCTATGGCCACCTTCCAGCTCCATCATCAGACCCTGATTACTATATAGTATCAAAGTACTCGTCAAGACAAATCAAATAAGCCCAAACTCGATGGGGTTGCGTCATATAATTACGGAGTCCCTATGGCCACCTTCCAGCTCCATCGTCAGATCACCTCCATGTTACAATAATATTGCATTGTCATCCAATTTATACAGGCATGCCAAATTTCAGCTTAATCGGAAACCGGAAGGTGGATCATATTTAATTTGCAAGTTAATTACCATACTTTAAAATTAACAATTTTTATTAAATTTAAAAATATTATTAAATCATTAAAATTTATTAGTTTCTCATTTTTTCCTTTGTTACTATGACTATGCCTATCGGGATGCCAAATTTCAGCTTTCTAGGTCATCTGGAACTGGGATATTACTTTTGATCTATCCCTCAGTATGTATTAACTTCACCGATTACTGGATGTTTATATCTAAATAACCATTTGAGCTGTGTTATTGGAATTTGGAACAGAGATATAGTTCGTATATTTAAGTATATGTGCCAAATTTGACTTGTCTATGTGTAATAGTTTTTGTATAACGAGGGTGTAAAAAGTCGTCAAAACGCGCTTTGGATGGTTCGTGTAATATATAACACACGGCGCGGTCGCCAGTTCCTTTGCTTGAACTTGGCTTGACTCGCTGCCGCGTGTCTAAATAGCCATGTTTGGTGGAAATCGGTCCAAGATGGCCGCCGCTACAAAATGGCGGATTACTTTTTTCTTCCACGACCCCATCGATATGGGTATCAAATGAAAAGGCTTAACGAGTAGAATACAACCCACTATATAAAATTTAAAATCCATGATGGCCGCCATCAAAAAATGGTGAATTACGTATTGTGTTGGGGTTTTTTTTAAATTTTTAATTTAATCACTTGTTTAAATTTTTAATTTAATTCACTTGTGACAAATTAGATTTATTTTGTTTAATTAAAATAATATTCTGATATTTTGTACACGTAATGAGATAATAAAAAATAAATAATTATACAAGGTTATTTTTATATGAATTTTTAAAATGATCACCTCGATTTTTCGAAAAAATTCAAATAACTCAAAAACCGTAAATTTTCGCGGAACATACATATATTGCCCTCAAAACATGGCCAATGACATCCCCAATAAGGCCCTATACACCAATGTACTGAATAACCAAAGACCCTGTATACCTACTTATGTGAATATTTAGTTTTCTTGTTATTCGGAGCGAGCTAAACGCTCATCATTCGTGCTGATAAAATTAAAATTTACCCAGTGGTTTCAGCGAGTATATTTACGTATATTTAGACAATACCTACCTACCTACATTAAACTCAAAAATAAAATAAAAAATCTTTATTTATTGTAACATTTTATTGTAAATGATAACTTTCGTATAATATTATATACCTAATTAATAATACTAAGTACCGTAGGTATAGTACAAGTGTAGGTACACCTACTAACAACGCAGAGTGACATCGTTCGACACAACACCATAGTGTGTGTACCTAGAGTACCTAGGCTGCAGGCTAGGCTGCCAGGCTAGGCTGCCAGGCTAGGCTGCAGGCATGTATTGTATTAGCAGACGAGTCACGCGAGCTTCAGAGTGTACAGCTCGATCTCACAATTCCTATAAGAATTATGTTTTCCAAAAACAAAAGGGCGCGAGACGCACGTTTTAATTCACAGCTTAACTACTATTGAACCGATTGTCGAGAAACTTGTACCTACTGTGCCCTAAGTTGAATGCAGCGCCACCCTAACACACAGTAAATCATTAAATCATTTCATAGGCGTTGATTAATAATAATCATCATGACAGCTATCTAAAAACATCTCTGGGTACGGTCGAATTATTCATTTCGATTTCGGAAGTGAGTCGCCGTTCCGCCAAAAAATTATCTCAATTTTTATCGTCACGTGAATGCAATATTTGTCATTTTCAGTACGTCGAACGAGTGACGTCGAACGAGAGCCGTAAAACTATGTGATGATGTCGCGACGGCTCGTCGGAGCTCCGCCGCGGCCCTCGGCGGTGCGTCTGCATCCTGACGTGGAAACTTCAACTTGACTCCAATTGACCATTTCGGGATCGCCGTGGACGCGTTTAACGACGACCGCGCGCCGACGTCGAGTCGTTTCTTGTTAAGTGACTTTGTTTTGAATAATACTAGAAGGCGGCGCGACACGCAGCGTCACCGGGCACGCAGCGTCACCGGACACGCAGCGTCACCGGGCACGCAGCGTCACCGGGCACGCAGCGTCACCGGGCACGCAGCGTCACCGGGCACGCAGCGTCACCGGACACGCAGCGTCCGGGCGGGGGCGGCGCTCAGTCCGCCGCCTCCAGCAGCACGTCGAGGCGGTGCGGCGCGCTGCGCACCACGCGCACCGCGCTCCCGCCGCACTCGTGGAACACCACGCGCGTCGCACCGCCGCTCAGCTGCACCGTGAACCTGCGCACGCGCACCGTCAGCCGCCGCCGCCCGCCACCCGCCACCCGCCGGGGGAGGGGGCGCACTCACTCGGGCGCCACGTCCACGTGCGGGGGCGCGCCGGCCGCGTTCTGCACCACCAGGAACAGCTTGGTGGCGAGCTCGATGGCGTGCGGCGTGCGCAGCAGCACGTCCCCGCGGCGGCGCGCGCGCGGCGGCAGGCACGGCGCGGGCGCCGGCTCCGGCTCGCGCACGTGCACCGCCAGCGCGCCGTCCGCCAGCGGCGACAGCGACACGCCGCGCACGCACCGCGCCTCCACGCGGCGGCGCACGCGCAGCGAGCGCGCCTCCAGCAGCAGCAGCGCCGCCGTCGACACGACGCACAGGCACGCGCCGCCGCCGCACAGCTCCGCGGCCGCGTCCGCGAACACCACGTACGCGTCGGCCGCGTCCGCGCCGCGCCGCCACGCGCCCGACGCGCGCAGCCGCACGTAGTCGCCGACGAACGGGTGCGCCACGCCGCCCGCGTACGTCGCCTTGCGCCCGCGGAACAGCGCGCTCGCGGTCACCTTCTCGCGCATGCGGTTGCGCGCCGGCTGGTCGAACGCGGCGCGGTACGCGCGGCATCGCCACGCGTGGTGCAGCGGCCGCAGCAGCGCGTCCGCGCGCCCGACGAGCGCCGGCCACGGGGGCGCCGGCCACGCGGCGCACGCGGGGGACGCGTGCCGCGCCGGCAGCCGCGCCCACAGCTCGCGCAGGTAGCGCCGCCGCGCCGCGCCGCACCACCACGCCCACACGGCGCGCGCGGCCGCCGCCGCCGCGCCGCGCCCGGCCCGCGCGCGCGCGCGGTGCTCCCGCCACGCGCGCTGCGCGACGCGCACGAGCCGCTCGACGCGCGCCGCGCGCAGCGCCTCCATCTCCCACACCTGCGCGGGCGACGCGTCACGCGACCGTTCGGGGCGTCGAGGACGTCCGTCGCGGGGCCGGGCGGGCGCTCACCGTGCGCGGGCTGCGGATGAAGACGCGCGTGCGGCCGAACGCGAACTCGGCGGGCGGGACGGGCAGCGCGCGCACGAGCTCGCGCGCGGCCGCCACCGGCTCGGCGGCGGCGGGCGGCGCGCGCAGCAGCGGCGAGTAGCGCGCGAGCAGCGCCCGCGCGCACACGCTCTCGGCCCAGCCGGCGCGGCGCAGGCGAGCCAGCTCGACGACGCCCTGCTGCGCGAGCTGCGCGCGCACGAGGCCCGCGTCGAAGCGGCGCGGGCGCAGGCGCGCGTCGGCGCGCAGGCAGCGCACGAGGCGCGGCGCGGGCGGCAGGCGGCGCACGAGCGCGGCGACGAGCGCGCGCTGGCGGGCGAGCAGCGCGGGCGGCGCGGCGGCGGCGGGGCGCGCGGGCGGTGCGAACAGCTCGGCGAGCAGCGGGTCGGCGGCGGCGGCGAGCGCGGCGCCGCAGCGCCGGCAGGCGGCGTCGCGGTCGGCGGCGACCATGCCGCGCGCCTCGTACTCGACCCAGCCGCCGTAGTGCTCGACCCTGCGGACGCGACGGACACTCACGCTCCGGCCCGCGCGGCCCGCGCGGGCCGGACGACACCCTCGTTTCCACGTGTAGTCTCCGACCCCTGGGGCTCGAGTCCGTCTGTCGATATAATATGACGAAAGCCACCGGTGCGAGTCACCCCCGATACCGATGTGGTATAATTTAGATAGAAGAGCCGCATTGTCGATCCGATCGAATGCTTCCCTACGGTCAGTGTAAACTACGTCCGCCTGACTACCGAGATCCGTAGCGTCTGTAGGGATTTTTTTTAATAGGTCCGCCAAACCGGTCGTATCACATTATGACAAAGTGTATAAAAACAGAGGTATCTACATAATAAATAAGTCCTAGGTGATCGGCCTTGTGGAGGCGAAATCGTGATCAAACCGGACACTGTAGACTCATCGACAGTTCCCCAGTTTAACTTACGTATAGATTCGTGTTTCTTTAGAATGTCCACCAAAACTCCACCACCCTCACTCTCTCCGCTACCGGTGGAACTACGGTCACGTCTATGAATCGTATATCGATCCAATATTTCATGGTCATAAACAGAGTCATTAAGCCAGGTCTTCGTAAAGAAAATTATGTCGAGATTGAGTTTTAATGCTAATGCATTACAATTTTAATTGTACAATGTCGGTCTTGGTCCTAAGATTATTTTGATACAGTATTATTATTATTTTTTTAAGGTGTTTGATTTTAAGGTTACATTTAAATTATTTTAGGCGGGTGTGTGTATGTGTGTGTGTGTGTACGCACGCGAAGTGGTGTGGGTGTCGCGTGCGCACGTGGTGGTGCAGCGCGGGGGGCGCGGCGGCGGCGGCGGCTCGCACGCGCGCCAGCAGCGGCGGCGGGCCGCGCGCGCCCAGCGGCGCCAGCACGCAGCGCTCCAGCGCCGCCACCAGCGGCTCCGTGTCGCGGTATGGCAGCGGCCGCCACGCGAGCCCCTCGCGCGCGTACTCCTCCTGCTCGCGGCGCAGCGTGCACGCCGTGACGGCCGCCTGCACGCGCTCCGCCGCGTAGTTGACGCACAGCCGCTGCGCGCCGTTGCGCCCGAGCGACTCCAGCCCGTACACGTCGAGCAGCGCCACCTGCGCGCCCCCGCCGCCGCCACCCGCGCCGCCGCACCCGCCCGCCAGCGCCTCGTTGGCGCGTCGCACGAGCCACGTGAACAGGCGCGAGTACGCCGCGCCGAGCAGGCGGTCGAGCGCGGCGCGCGCCCACTCCGCCTCGCCGCCGCGCGCCGCCTCGCCCTCGCCCTCGCCCTCCGCGTCGGCGTCCTCGTGCGGCGCGGTGAGCGCGGCCGCGAGCGCCTCCGCCTCGACGCCGACCAGCTCGCACGCCTCGCGCAGCTCTGCGGGCGAGCGCGCGGTGAGCGGCGGCCGCGGGCGAGCGGCCGGCGGGCGGGGTGCGCCGCTCACCGTGCGCGCGGCGGACGCGCGTGCCGATCGAGCCGTCGATGTCGTGCTGCGGCTCGAAGTGCACGTTGCCCAGCTTGAGCAGGAAGGCGAGCAGGCGCAGCACCGCGTCGCGCTCGTCGCGGCGCAGGCCGAGCGCGCGCATCGCCCGCGTCGTGTGCGCGAAGTGGTCGGTGTCGTGCGGCGCGGGGTCGGGCGGCGCGGCGGGCGGCGGCGCAGGCGCGCGTGGCGACCGCCGCGGCGAGGCGGCGCCCCCGCGCAGGATGCGGTACTGCTCCCACGACCGCTGCAGCTTCAGCCGCTCTGCAAGAGGCACGCGCGCACACTAGAGGCTAACTAGGGCGCACGCGGCGCGGCACGCGAGCGACACTCACTGAGCAGCGGGCCGTCGGCGCCGGCCAGCAGCTGGTACAGCACGTGGAAGTTGCGCTCGCCCTCCAGCACGCTGTGCGCGCGCTCCTGCAACACGCGGCCGCGGGTGAGGCGAGCCCGCGCCGCCCCCGCGCCTCCCCCGCCGCACGGCGCGGGGGAGGCGAGGAGACCCGTGCGCCGCGTGTGTACGTTTCGGCTAAAGTCCGAAGTGCGACTACACCTAGGTTTAACCGGTTAAACCTAGGTGTGCACTTCGGACTTTAGCCGAAACGTATACATACGTACCTTTTCCAGAAGATCTGCGTGCAAATAATATTTATTTTATTTTATTTGGAAAACAAACAGCTTCTGAACTTATATAGAAAATAGGAATACCTACAATAAACGCTCAGCTTAAATAGTTTTCACTGTTCACTGTGAACACTTAGCTTAATTAATTTTTAGTTTTTTGGGTTTTTCTTGAAAACTATGAGAACTAGAATAAACAAGTGAAATTTTAAAAATACTTTTTAAAAACAAGCTTTAATTATCATTACCATCTTGCATCATATAGTACTCGTCAAGACGAATCAAATGAGCCCAAACTCGATGGGGTTGCGTTGTTTAATGACAGAGTTCCTATAGCCACCTTCCAGCTCCATCATCAGATCAGCTCCATGTCAAAATAATATTGCATTGTCATCCGATTTACACACGCATGCAAATTTTCAGCTCAATTGGAAACCGGGAAGTGGGTCAAATCAAACTTGCAAGATTTGATTACAGACAGACCGACAGACAGACAGACAGACAGACAGACAGACTGACAGACAACAGACAGGTGAAAGTAATATAAAGCTTGTAAAATGGAGGAATGGAGAAGTTTACTCCCCATAAAATTCTCTACAATATTGTCCTTCAAAGCTAGCTACGTTGGCGCGAGAACCCAAAGTGAGTTTTGTCGTTTACAGTGACTTGGCTTATCTATGGCAGACGACGGAAATTAGATGTAATTTTATGAATTAAAATAATATTATATAATTCTTAAAATATTTTGTCTAATATAAGGTAATGAGATAATTATACAGGGTAATTTAAAATTGTCACCCTGATTTTCGACAAAATTAAAATAACTCGAAAACCGTATATTTCCGCGGAAAAAAAACATAACATGACGCACTCGAAACGTGGCCAATAGTGGAGTCACTAAGCGACAAAAATGGGTCGAACGTGTTTTTTTCTTACAGAAGCATGAAACTTGACATATTGATTCCTTATGTCAAAATACGCAGATTTCGATCGGTAGCCTAATGAAACGAACCCTCTGGTAGCGGGGGGTGGAAGGTGCGCTCCACTCGGCTTCATTTTATATAGCTAATACAACAAACGCTTAGCATAATAGCAAATTATACTCCTCGGTCTTCTGTATAACTTGCCGCAGCGTATGAATGTGGTCTATGGTACTATAGCCTCTTCGGAAATCGGCTTGTTCGGGAGGCTGGAAGTCATCAAGTCTGTGTTCGAGACGGTTCGTGATTACCCTTGAAAACAGCTTATAAACATGGCTCAGAAGCGTAATGGGCCTATAGTTCTTCAATTGGCTGTTATCACCTTTTTTTGAAGAACAGTACCACCTCGCCTCTGCTCCACGACTCAGGCGTTTTGCCCTCGAACAAGACGGAATTAAAAAGTTTCTGGAGGTCTTTAAGTACCGATGTTCCACCCGCTCTCAGAAGCTCTGAACTTTGAAGTGATTCCGTCTTCGTCCGGCGCCTCGTTGTTTTTAAGCTGCTTCAGGGCCATCCTAATCTCGTACAGACTGATGTCCGGGATATCTTCGATATAGTGTCGGGACAGTTTGCTGGACGTTGAAATCAACTGACAGACGGCGCATAGACGCCTTTGAGATGTGGGTTTGGCGTAAGATGTTGAGAATGCCGTGGACAGCACGAAGATCAAATATCTCCATTTTAAAAGAACTAGACATATCTCAGAGACTGTCTACTGCATGTCTCCAGCGAGTACTCCAGTACTTCGGCCATTATTTTTTTGAAGTGAAAACTTCTTTAGCGGCGCTGAGCACTTTTTTGTATGGGTAAAAACTTTCAAACTCGCGTCAGGGTCACGTGATGCTGATCGAAAAAGCGTAAGATCGAGGGGAAGGGAGAGGAACTAGTATCTCCCACTCTTTCTACCGTGCCTGAGTGTGCTGCTCTGTTTAGGCGGCACAGGGGGCTTAGACAAGCGCGCGCCCGATATTTTTTTTTTATATTTTTTTTTTTTTTTATTACACTTAAATAGGTTCGAATCAAAACTGTTTGTTTCTTACTTAAGTTATCATAAACCAATTGTATCAGTTGTAAAAATTTGCGATGATGATTCTGATAATAACGATGGTGTAAAAGTCGTCGAAATTATGGATGGAAGGTGATTTTTCTGAGAGATAAAATTTAATGTTATATATAAATAACGATATAATATTATAAATAACAACATATAAATTGTCATATTTGTGTACGATAGCGCAATAAATAAACATTGTATTCTACCTCATAAATGATAGTATTTTTATACTTATAATTAAACACAACGTTAATATTGAAGTTTTCACTTCTGCCGGCACTCCCGGAGTGCTATTTTTTTTTTTTATTGCGCGGAAACCATCCGATAATCTGGAGAGGCTCATGATCACAGGCAAGGTGGACGGCAAACGCGCTAGAGGTCGTAGCCCCAAGAGATGGTCCGATCAGGTGTCCGAACAACTCGACACCAACATGACCGAAGCTATACACCGTGCTGCGGACCGTCAAAAATGGCGGCTAATTATCAACCAAAAGCTACGGCGGGCTCGTCGCGACGCTCAGAATTGAGTAAGCGATGGTAAATATTATCTGAAGCCGTCAAAATGAAGCAATTAGTAAGATTAGTTATTACCAGAACATAAGATTTCATATTATTACCTCATTTCAGTTTTTTTAAATAATTTGTATGAAGCATTTTCAAGGACAATTTCAGTATTTAGAACTTCCTTGGTCACTTGTGACCTCAAAATTTCTGAATTTTTTTATATCTCGGATGAAAGCCACTAAAATGTAGATGTTTTTCAAAAAATCTGCCTAAAATTTTATTCTATGATTTTTTTGAGAAATTTTGCAATTTAGGTTCAAGGTGTTCATAAAAGTTGCCCAAATTTGTTACTTATTCTTTTAAAGATATAAATTAGATTTAATTTGATAAATTAAATTAATATTCTGATATTTTGTCCACGTAATGAGATACCTAATAAAATATAAACAATTATACATATATTTTTTTGTGATTTTTTAAAATTGTCACCTTGATTTTTCGAAAAAAATTTAGTATTTCGAAAACCGTAAATTTTCGCGGAACATATATTGCCCTCAAAACATGGCCAATGACCTCCCTAATAAGGCCTATACACCAATCTACTGAATAACCAAAGACCCTGTATATGTATATAATACGAATATATAGCTCAATACATGTAAGACGCATCATGATTAGCAATTGCATTTATTTATTTAATCACTTCTATGCGCAATTTTGTGGCAACTGAAAGACACTGAAAGAAAATAACTAATAACACATGTTTAGTGTGTACATCGTATTTTTCGGCTGGTGGGCGGTGAGGGTGTACAAAACAGCGGTAAGAAGAGATAAGAGACTCTTATTAATCTCTTTAAAAAAATTGTACGAATTAATATCCGACCTTCATGAAGGAGGACTTCTGGCCGCAGGGAGTCGTGTTTCGGAAATTTCGAGGTCGACTTCCTGCTGACTCTGCGCGCAACACGTCGCCGGCACTACGTGTCACCTAGTTTTTAAGTTTATAAAATTAAGGGGGGGCGAACCGGGCAACCGCCCGGGGCCTCGCGCTTGCAGGGGCCTCGCGCAACAACCCAAGCAAATAAAAAAAAATTTAACCATAATTTTAAAACTTGATTTTGATCTTTAAATTATTATATCTGATGATTGGGTATAACACAACGGTAAATTAAAATAAAGTTAGTTAAATAATATTTATTCATTCTAAACATAATTGAAAAAATTATAATATTATAAGAACTTTAATTTTTTTTTATCGCATAACTCGTACATTTTTGACAGTAGGAGAATAACATAATGTGATATGAATTGTACGATTTTCTTCATTTTAGAGCATTTTAATAAAATCTCTAGTTTTCACGAAGGACAAAAGGCCTCGCAAAGACCCCCTTGCCCGCCCTTGTCGTCTTGTTGTCAACCCCCCAAAATGCAAGTTGGAAAAAAATCCGATCATCTCGATTGATTTTACGCTTCTTTCAATTTTCTGTTAGCAGCAAGTTTTACGTAATAAATAAGTTCATAAAATTGTTTCGCCGTTGATAGCACATTGAGTAATTTTTCTAAGATTCTAGTTGACGACTAATCGCATAATTTATGAGGTCAGAGTTATAAAAATGTTATATTATATAATATTAATGCTCAGAGCGTGCTAAACGCATATTATTCGTGCTGAAAACATTCAAGATTTTCTCGGCGCTCACAACGAGCTGCTCGGGCTTTTATAAATAAGAATGTTTAGGTTTCTTGCCACTCGGAACCAGTTTAACGCGCATTATTCGTGTTGAAAAATCCAAAATTTTCTCGGAGCTCGCAGCGAGCTGCTCGCGCTTTTCTAAAAAGGAATGTTTAGTTTTCTTGCCACTTGGAACCAGCTAAAAGCACATTATTCGTGCTGAAAACATTCAAGATTTTCTCGGCGCTCACAGCGAGCTGCTCGGGCTTTTATAAATAAGAATGTTTAGGTTTTTTTGCCACTCGGAACCAGCTAAACGCACATCATTCGTGCTGAAAAATTCAAAATTTTCTCTACACTCGGCGAGCTGCTCGCGCTTTGATATTATATGAATAATTAGTTTTCGAGTTCCAGACCTATCATGGTCTAATCCGTGCCTGCCGGGGCCTCGCAAAAATCTGCCGCCCGGGGCCTCGCAATGGCTAAGGCCGCCCCTGTGTAAGGTATATATGATATGGGCCTCTGGTACACTGCGACTGTGGCAGTGTACTATTGCTTGAAATAAATGAATTATTATTAAAATTAATATTATAAAAAAATATTTCTGTTTATCAAAAAATAGCAATATAATTTAGAATTAAAATGCCTCTAAATAAAAATGAAGTATTATTTTTGTGTTTTTTTAGATTTAGATAAATACCTATTCACAAATTTTTTGTATCAGATATGAAATCTACGTCCTCGATTTATCCGAAATTGATACCAAACTTGACCTATTAGCTATACACCGACCCCCCCCCCCCCCCCTCCTCGCTACCACAGGGGGTGCTACCGAGGGCTATCGATCGAAATCTGCTTATTTTGATCCAAGGAATCAATGTGCCAAGTTTCATGCTTCTGCAAGAAAAAAACAGGTTTTGCATTAACAGTGTCCTCCACTACAACGAGGCCTTCGACATCGACGTACCGAACGACCGACGACCCCGTGTGACACGGCGTCGTCGGCATTTCGATCGGTGTCCACGTGCAGGCGAAGCGATATCGACATCGAAAAGCAGACTCACAGTGCGTGATGTGCGCTCCGAGCGGCTCCCCCTTGAAGTCCAGCTCTATCTCGAGCAGCTTGCCCTGCGGACGAGACGCGCGGTCAGAGCGGGAGCGGCGCGCGCGGCCCCCGGGCGCCGGCGTCTACTCACGAATCTGCTCGCGTTGTGGTTGCGCTGCGTGGCCGCGTTGCCGAACGCCTCGAGCAGCGTGCCGGCGGCGGGCAGCGCGGCGAGCAGCGCGGAGGGCGCGGGCGGCGCGGGCGTCGCGGCGGGCGCGCCGGCCAGCAGCAGCGCCTGCAGGCACACGCGCGCCGCCTCCGTCTTGCCGGCGCCGCTCTCGCCCGTCACCACGACGCACTGCGGCTCGCGAAGGTCGCGCGCGCGCCGCCACGCCGCCGCCGCCACCGCGTACACGTGCGGCGGCAGCGCGTGCGCCGCGCCGCCCGTGTACCGCCGCACCGCCTCCGCCGAGTACAGCGGCAGCGCGCGCCCCGGGTTCACCGACACGACGCACGCGCCCACGTACGTCTGCGGAGACGCACGCGCGTGAGAGCGGGGCGCGCGCCGCACGCCGCGCGCCGCTCGCGTGCACTCACGTAGATGATGTCGCGGTCGAAGCGCGCGCGCAGGTTGTCGAGGAAGGAGTCCTCGGTGAGCGGCGCCAGCAGCGCGGCGTCGTCCACGCCGGCCGCCGCGCCCGCGCCGCACGCCATGCGCGCCGTCACCGGCCCGCGCGCATGCTGCACCACACTCGGAGTGACGGCCCGCCCCGGGGCGCGGGGCGAGGGGCCCGGGGCGCGGAGCCCGGGGCGCAGGGCCTGGGGCGCAGTGCGCGGGGCCCGGGGCGCGCGGCGCGGGGCCCGGAGCGCGGAGCCCGGGGCCCGGAGCGCGGAGCCCGGGGCCCGGAGCGCGGAGCCCGGGGTCCGGGGCCCGGAGCGCGGAGCACGGGGTGCGGGGCCCGGGGCCCGGAACTCGACGCTCCGCTCTCCGCCTCGAGCGGTAACGTGACCGCGGCCGCGTGACGCGCGTGCCGGTCTGTGTTGTGCCCGCCTACGTTTGCCGTGTGATATAAATTTCAAAACCTACCTATATAAATTTCAAAAATTTTTGTCCTCGATTTTTTAAACTACCGGTAAAATTTTGACTACGTATTTAATTTTTAGGCTTCCGTGGTCGAAGAGGAAGCCTCGTAGTTTGTCTTCGTCTGTCCGTTTGTCCGTCTGCTGATTTATGGAAAAACGTTAAGTCCCAGAAAGCCAGATAGGAGTGATCGTCAGGGTGAGAAAACGGTAACAAAAAATAATTTAAAATTAATTCATTCATAATTATCTCCCATTTTTTTTTATTTATTCGGCTCACAAATTAGGTGTAGCCCAGAACACGATTTACAATAATTATTTCCATATTATATATAAAAGGCTCATCCTGAGTACAGTGAACACACGACGTACACGTAAGATGGGAATATTAGATATTTTAAAATTATTGATGGGCATAGAGAATTGAGGGTTTACTACAAAACTTTTTTGATTAAATGATCCCGTTATTACATTTTTCATTAAGGTTAGGGTATAATTAGTGATTTTTTTTAATAGCCAAGTGCCAAAATTTTAAAATTCCAGGCAATGATTTGATTACAAACAATAATTAATTAATTTAACAGATATTTTATTTACACATTATTTCATTAAAATCATATTCAAATAGGTATTTTTTTTCATAATTTTTTTTATTATAATTTAATCTATAAACCCCTGTTTTCTCAATAATTGTACAGTGGTATTTGTTGACCGGGGGGTGACTGTCTGTGTTGCATTTGAGAGTGCGCCTCCCTGTGATTTATTGGCTTTTAGGGTTTCATAGCATGAAAAAAAACGGAACCCTTATAGATTCATCATGTTTGTCTGTCCGTCTGTATGTTACAACCACTTATTTCCGAAACTATAAGAGATTTTTACATGTATCCTGTGAACCACATTAAGATTTCACACAAAATTAGAAAAAATAAATTCAAATTTTGGGGGTAGCCCATACTCTAAGTATGATACCTACTGAAACACATTTTTTTTATCAAACACACATGTGTGGTATCTATGGATAGGTCTTCAAAAATTATATTGAGGTTTCTTATAGAATTATTTTCTAAACTGAATGGTTTGCATGAGAGACTAAAAAAATATATTATGTACGTATGTAAACTTCCACTGAAAATTGGTTTGAACGAGATCTAGTAAGTAGTTTTTTAAATATTTCATAACTCGTAAACAGCAATTTAAGTTACACCAAACTACAAGAAGTTTTATATTATGTTACTTAATGCGGAACACTTCATAGGCGAGTCCAACTCACACTTGGCTGCTTTGTTTAGTTATGAAGGTGTCAAAAGTTATTGTGAACCAAATGGTTATGTTAATATTGACCAGGGGCAGGTGACAGCTGCAGCTGGCTCCAGCCTCTGCCTTGTCCTGTAGGCTTGCTGCTCGGCTCAACTATATTACCATTATTTCATAGCAATTTCATTCGCCATAAATTAGATTTGTTGTTGTTTTGTTGCATAGATATATTTTTATATAGTTTAGGAATTATTTGAAGTCACAGTATCTATACTACTATACTTATTTCCTGTAAGTAGAGATAAAAACCACAAAAAATAAATTTATAAAATATACCAACATTTTTTTTTTAATTATTGCACATTGTTTATTACAGAGTATGTCCTTAAAGTTAAATAAACTTAATCTTTTCTGCTTAAATATTATATAAAATGCCTAGGTATCCTAAAATTGTTTTAATTATACCGATTACTGTAGTGTTAATAACTTACGTTGTTTTATATAGTACCTATAGAACAAGGATAACAAGCTTAATTCACATAATACCTAAATAATATAGGTCTAAAAACGATTTTATGATATTTTGAATCACAATATACCTAATTTGAATATAAATACATAGGCACAGACTATCACTGAGCAGACTATAATACCTTAGTACAGATAATAGAAAAAAAATATTTTAAGGTACGTCTACATTGATAAGATCCCGCGTGTCGTGTCGCGGCTGACGGCTGAAGGCGCGTGATGACGTCATCTGTCGCGTTTCTGAACTATGCATTTATATGGAGGCGTGCACATTTATAAGATCCCGTGTGTTGAGGATCCATGAGGCGTCTTGAGGCGCGGGCGTTCCCACTTGTAGCGTGTGTTGTGTCGCGAAATTCATTCATTCGCATTTCAACCTCCGCTCGGAAGGTTTCTCTTCCTAATATATGTCGAAGGTTTCAAAATTTTTGTGAATTCATCTGATTCGTCTGATAGCGACGTAGCAGATGAAACGCATTTATTATTTCTTTGTGAACTAAATATCCGCTTTTTCATTGTTTGAAAATAATGCAGAATTAAGAGATACGACATTCATGAAAATTGGTAAAATTTCTTGTAAAATGTACAATTTTTATTTATAATTATTTTAGTCACATCGAAATAATATTATAATATGTGTAGTTTGATCCACTTCCCGGTTGCCGATTGAGCTGAAATTTTGTATGCATGTATAAACGACGTAACCCCATCGAGTTTGGGCTCATTTGATTTGTATTGGCGAGTACTTTTAAAATATATAGTAACCAGGGTCTGATGATGGAGCTGAAAGGTCAATAGGAATTCCGTAATTAAACGACGCAACCCCATTATGTTTGGGCTCACTTGATTCGTCTTGACGAGCATTTTAAAAATATATATGACGACTTGTACACAGCCACATGATATCCCACTACTGATGACGAGTGCACACCACAACACCTGCCATCAGAATTTCTAGGTGACACCTGGACTGCTGTGTGTGTCACCTTCATCAGGATGGTCTATTAGGACACCTTTTCTAACACTTGTGGGCGATGGCGGGTATGTTGGATCAATTAAAAAATTAAATTAAAATTTTCTTTATTAAGGTAACTAAAGACCCACACACATTACACATTATTTAAACATACCACTTTTATATAATTAATGTACTTAAATAGATTTAAAAATGTCAAAATTTATCAATGAAACAGCTTTGTACGTTAACAAATCAGAATATTGTTATTACACGAGAGAATAAAATAGTCGCACAGTCTTAACACAATAGCTAGGCACGAATATAGCTAGTTACACAGCCACGTATAACCGAACTCGCGATGATTTTGTCACGACCGCACCCGCCGCTCGTCCCAAGAGAAGTGTAGTGTTTCTCCGAGAGGGCGCTGCTACGTAGCAAACTCCATCGAGCGCCAAATCTACTACAAAATGGCGCTGGCGTTCGGATATTCGTTCTGATGCCGACATATAGTAATCAAGGTCTGATGATGGAGCTGGAAGGTGACCATAAGAATTCCGTAATTAAACGATGCAACTCTATCGAGTTTGAGCTCGTTTCATTCGTCGTGACGAGTAATAAAGTGCTAGATGGTAATAAAATAAAAACTTGTTTAAAAAAGTTTTTTATTTATTTCACTTGTTTTTAAAACTATTTCCAGTTTGCTATCATAAAGCAAAACAAAGTTAATCGTAAAATGAAGAATACGTTTGTATTAAGTAAAAAAAAAAATGCCATTTTTTAAATAACAAATTAGGTACTTTAAAAAAAAAAGTAAAAATATGTTATACAAACTAAAAATAAAGTAATGTCCCGCGGTGTTTCCCGCGATATAAAAACTTTTATTCCGTGAAGATTAAACAGAGAAAAATAAATCTTTTATTTACATTCCTTTCTTGAGATTTGTACAAATTCATAAAATATTTCAAGTCAAAATAATTATAAATAAATATTGTACATTTTACAAGAAAGTTAAGCAATTTTCATGAATGTCGTATCTCTTAATTCTACATTGTTTTCAAACAATGAAAAAGCGGATATATAGTTCACAAAGTATTAATAAATGCGTTTCATCTTCTAAGTCGCTATCAGACGAATCAGATGAATTCACAAACATTTTGAAACCTTCCGACATAGATTAGGAAGAGAAACCTTCCGAGCGGAGGTTGAAATGCGAATGAAATCGCTCCACAACACTCACTACAAGTGTGAACGCCCGCGCCTCAAGACGCCTCATGGCTCCTCAACACACGGGATCTTATAAATGTGCACGCCTCCATATAAATGCATAGTTCAGAAACGCGACAGATGACGTCATCACGCGCTTTCAGTCGTCAGCCGCGACACGACACGCGGGATCTTATATATGTGGACGTACCTTTATTTTACCTCTGACAAATGTGACAATTGAGGTTTTTTGGCGGCAAGCCTTGATCATATCATTACTCCACGTCTTTTGCTTAATAATCGTGTAGAATTTGATTGTTAGCGTGTAATAATGGTGGAATATTGCGTGTTAAGTGTTTTTGAATGTGCACAGATGTAGGCAAGTGATATGGTGCTGAAATATGAATTTTGGTGCCCCCTCCAAAACTCCTCCGAACTTTCAGTAAAATTCCACCCATTTTACTGGAAGACTCACGTGACTAGACGAGCTATTAAGCTCACTCTGACTCTGACCTGACTGACTAACTTATTACTTAAAAAATAACATTTAACTTGACACTGGCAAAACACGAAAGTGGAGACCATAATTTAATATCCCGTGAACATTCACGAATTTTACTCGACACTGGCAAAATGCACATGTTGCCATATTATTAAAAAGAAAAAAAAAAAAAAAAAAAAAATGTGACAATTATTTTCTTTATGTTGGCATTACTGGGCCGCGGGCCGGCGGCATTTTTAATTTTATTTTATCTGGCTGTGCAACTGAATAAGTATACCTATTTAAAATGTTTACTTCAGTAAAACGTAAGAAAAGAAGAACTCGTAAGTGTCTCGATGAATTAAGAACTAGGTCAAGGCGCAATATTACAGAAAATCCTCGAGAGCAAGTTCATACAATGAAAAATCCATTACTAACTACAGAGCGATTGACTTTGCAATCTGTATTTCCTAAGGCTATTAGATCAGAAACTATAACAAGGCCTATTTTAGCAGAATTGAAACATAACCAGCTTACAAGCTTCAGAGATATGAAAAGGTCTGTCAAAACATTATGCAATAATAATAGTCCATGTGACTCTAAACCAATCAACAGAAAAAAATCTATATCAGCTAATTTTAGAGAAACACCTATATTAATTATGGGAAATAATAGTAATTGTCAAGAAGTAAATGCAAGATCGGATAGCCTTAAAATAAAAAGTTGTAACAGCCCTATGGATGCAGACTTTCCTTACACAGAACAAATGGTAGAGGATTCTTTAAGTTGTACCATTACATACAAGTCATGTTCACCGTCATCACAAACACCATGCTTCAACATGCACAGTGTCTACGATGAGTTTATGATGCAGATCCCTTCCTACTTGACACAGGTTTCTTCTTCATTATTACAACATGACCCTATCCAAAATACTGTAAACAATTTGCAAAAGCTTTACCTAAAGAGCTGTCAGCAGTACAAAGAGAATACCATATTTAAACATATAAATGGTAAGACTGTTCAAAATAAACAACATAAGGAAATCAAAGAAGCAATTGTGAAAAATCCTATGGAATACATAAAGCTTGGACAACAGAGGTGCCATGTAGGTTCTGCAACAGTTCTGGATGATGGCTCAGAATGTGGCTCCACTGCAAGCAAGGGTTCAGCTAATGGCTCCCTTGTAGGGCCAGGCTCAGAGAGTGACTCCACTGTGAGACTGGACTCGGACTGTACATCCCCGGCAAACTCTGACTCAGGGCC
The DNA here is from genome assembly GCA_947507615.1 of Hemithea aestivaria. Taxonomy (NCBI): domain Eukaryota; kingdom Metazoa; phylum Arthropoda; class Insecta; order Lepidoptera; family Geometridae; genus Hemithea; species Hemithea aestivaria. Next base: position 17,720,329 of record OX382334.1, read on the forward strand.
ATGCTCTACTGCAAGACTGGACTTGGTGCATGACCCAAACTCAAGCATGTGCTCAGGAAGTGGTACTGTTTCGAGCCCCATCTTAACACACAGACCCACTGCAAGCCTCAGCTCCGAGAGAGCCTCTTCAGTGAGCCCCGCCCCACCGTGTGACTCCATTGATAGCTCAGGGTTGAAGAGGGACACCAGAATGTGTTCTGAAGCTTGCACACTGGATACTATTGTCTATCAAACTCCTGAATATAATTATTATCCACATAGATTAAACTGACCAAGAAAAAAAACCCGAAGATCACATTATTATCATTTATTAGTTAATAATTAATTAATTAATTAATGTAATATATAACATGTGAAAGGCTAGTGCACAGATTTGATGATAATCCCTACTTTCTATGGAATAGAAATGAGAAGTTGTCAAGGCAGGATCTGGCCGTCTGTCACTAGTCACTACTCTAAGCCAATGTTCTCCAATTGAGATATGAGTTCCATGTGTTTGAAATGATCTGGACTCTTGGTGAAGTTGTCAAGCATCTTCACTCTCTGAGGATCTTTCCCATTGTAATACATTTGAAACTGGTTGGCAAGGCATTGTGCTTCTTGTCCATTAAGTACATTCTGCAACAAATATTAAAACATCGTTAGTGACAGTTTTTTATTCTGTATCTTCGAATTTCTTAATCTTTTATGTACAGTACGTAAAGGTTTTGATTAAAAATGACTAGGTGGCATCATACAGAAAATTATTGGCAAATTTTATACAGAGTTTTTGGTTATTCAGTACATTGGTGTATAGGGTAGGGTGTATTGGTCATTTTTTTTTAATTCACTTTCCACATAATTTTCTTAAAAAGGATCTTACATATTACATACATTTTACCAAGTCATTTGTGGACCCTGTCGGGTGTAGTGAAAGTTTAGAAGAGAGGGAGAATAAGTCATGTAGGCACATTAATAATATGTCAAAAAAAATATAAATTAAATGGTCAATTGATAAAAATATAATCAAAAAATTATATTTGGTTGTTTTATTAAATTAAATTAGGAATACAATATGTAATATTATTCTGTATTATCTGCAAGCATAGGCGGATTTAGGGGGGGGGGGCAGGGGGCCATGCCCCCCCCAGAATCATTGTAGAGTTACGAATTTTGCACATATTTCATGGTAAAGATTATAATTTTTTTTCTCGGCGCTCGCAGCAAGCTGCTCGCGCACATATTATTAAGGATGTTTAAACTTTCTAACTGCTCAGAGCGAGCTAAACACACACTTTTCCTAGTAAAAATTGTAATATTTTTGCCCCTCAGCACCTTGGGCCCCCCCCCCAGAACCAAATCCTGGATCCGCCTATGTCTGCAAGGTATTCCTCAATAGGGATGTTGACAAATGTTACGAATTCATATAAAGTTATGTTTTTCACATAAAAGACAGTATTTAAAAACCTACAATCACATTTTAAGGATCTATTTACAAGCCAAAATGAAATAAAATCAATTTTAATTTCAATAATTTTTACTTATTATTACGCGAATGCGAACGCCAATCAGGGCGCGTGACGTCACACCATTGGCCTGTACTTACGCTTCCTAGAAATGTTCCTGATTTCGACACATTTTAATTATTCATAACTTAAAAACTACTGAACCGATTTTGATGCAACTTTTACTGTGCTCTAAGTTGGTCTAAATTTAAGCAAAAAAAAGTCAATAACCAAAATGGATCTTATATTTTCAGAGAGACATTTTAGTTATTGACTTTATTTTTGGCTTAAATATTGACCAACTAAGGGCACAGTATAAGTTACATCAAAATCGGTTCAGTGGTTTTTAAGTTATGAATAATTAAAATGTGTCGAAATCAGGAACATTGCTTAGGAAGCGTAAGTACAGGCCAGCGGTGTGACGTCACGCGCTGTCAGATGACTGTTCGGAACGTTTTAGCCAGAATTCAAAAAATCATTTTTATTTACGTATTTTTATATTGAAATATCATATAATTTTGCATAAAAATATGATATTCGTGTATGAAATGGGTCTATCTATCATATAAAAGCAATTCCAAAAATTAGTCAACATCCCTATTGGCCATGTTTTGAGCGCAATATATGGTTCGCGAAAATTTACGGTTTTCGAGTTTTTTTTACGAAAAATAAGTGACAATTTCAAAAAATCATAAAAAAATAACCCTGCATAATTATTTTTTTAGAAGATTAGAAGTAACGAATTTTGGCAAAATTTATGAATACCTCAAAATAATTGCAAAATTTCTCAAAAAAATTGTAGAATAAAATTTTAGGCAATTTTATTGAAAAACATTGTCTGTGATTTCATATTCGATTCTTAATTTTGATATCTCGGATGAAAGCTACTGAAACGACAATGTTTTCAAAAAAACTGCCTAAATTTTTTTTGTATATTTTATTTGAGAAATTTTGCAATTTAGGACGTCATGCTCCCCAGCAACCCCAACTTCTATTTTGCAATTTATAAGTACATGTTGTAATTGTACGCAATATGTACCTAATTAGTACTTACTTTAAATAATTAGTACCTTAACAGATTCAGAGGTACAGCCAATTGAATTTGGGGTTGCTATAGAGCATCTCTCTATTGGGATTGCATTGTCGAAGGACGAGCCATTTACAAGGTGTTATTCGTATTAAATAATAAATGCCGCAGCCATTTTCCATAATGCACTTTATTGAAGAGAGCGAAAAACCACCCCTTTTCCACAGAGTAAATATTATAGTGATGTGCCTTACAAATAGTGATGTCCAACACTCCCTCTCAATTTCACAACCATTACTTTAAATACTATTATAACAAATCAAATTACTAATGTGAAATTGGTAGGTAACTACAAAACTTATTATTTGTATACTATACTACAACTTAAATTCTTTCATTACAAAATAATCCTTCCTTCTCAACTACTTATACAGAATTACAGAAAAATATATTAAGTATCAAAATTTTGTGTTGTTTTAATTTTTTATCTAGTTACAAAATTCCTTATAGATTTCTGATATATATAAACTAAACTAAGTTATGAAAAGTGTTTACAGTATGACAAAGTTGAAAAATCAATTATTACAAAACATTCATTTTACATGTTAAATAATTATGCTGATTTCCTGATAACGCTTTAGTGAATATGTCAGAGATATTCTTATTACTTTGAACATAAGATATGGATATAATTTTCTTAAATAAAATATCTTTTACATAATGAGCTTTTATATCTATGTGTTTTGATCTCTTACTGTTTTCATAACTTTCAATTAGCCTTATAGCACTTTGATTATCTATCAATAGTTTACAACAAACTTCTACTGAGCTAAGATCAGACAACACTCCCTTTAAATTAACAAGTTCACAGACTGCTTGGGCTCCTGCTAAATACTCTGACTCTGCTGTTGTTTCTTATCTTTGTCTTGCTCTTTCTTTTTATTCTCTTTTTCTACTCTTTCCTCATATTTTACAATTCTCTTGTCATTCTGTTCCTTTTCTTCTTTTTCTTCATTAGAGTATAATGTCTTATTTTCTTCAAAGATTACATCAGTTGAGAAAACTATTTTATTGTTTTCTGAGTCCCACAAACGATATCCAGATTTGGTGTAGCCTACCATCACCATGGGCTTAGCTCTCGCATCCAATTTGCTTGGTTTAGGTATTGTTACTTTCCATGCTCTTGAACCAAAAACTTTATTTCTGTCAATTCTATTTTCTCCATACCATATCATTGCCGGTGTTTTATAGTTTAGTACTCTACTCGGACATCTATTTAGTTCATATGCCGAACAACACACTGCTTCTCCCCACAAATGTCTAGGTAGCTTTGTTTCAGCAAATTTTGTTCTTGTTCTATCCAGTAAAGTTCTGTTCATTCTTTCACTTGTTCCATTCTGCATCGGTGTGTGAGGTGATGTATACTGCAATTCAATTCCTTTTTGTCTACAATAGTTCCTGAAATAATTAGATGTAAATTCACCGCCATTATCTGTCCTTATTTTCTTAGTTTTGAATCCTAATTGTGTCTTCACTTGTTTTATATAATCAATTAAATTCTGTTCTGCTTCATTTTTCTTGTTCAACAATTTTACTGTAACAAAATGTGAGTAATCATCTACAATTACTTGAAAATATTTTTCTCCATTAATATTTGCCGGACCAATTGGACCACATACGTCTGAATGAATTAAATCTCCTATCTGTTTTGAATATTTTCTGGTTTCTGGAAAAACTCTTCTAGTACTTTTACCTTCTGTGCAGCTTTCACATTTTTCATTTGATACTGGTAGACCTAAAATCTTTAAACCTTTCCTATTTAAATGTCCTAACCGTCTATGCCATAGGGTAGTGTCATTGTCTGTCTCTGAACTCAATAAGCATTTCTTAGAGTTTATTTCTACATTTATAACATATAAGCGAGCCTGTAATTCACCTTGTATTTCTCTTTGACCTTTACATATTGATACTAAATTATTATAAAATTTTACTTGCAAACCTTTGGCCAAAAGTTGCCTTACTGACAGTAAATTATATGACAGGTGTTTCACAATTAAACATTGAATAGTAATACTTTCATTTTGCCATTTTACATTAATCTTACCTTTTTCACTGCTTGTTAAATATTCACCATTTGCTACATAAATCTTAATTTCTTGAATTTGCTCTATATCAAACATAGAATCACGGTAACATTCCTTTATGAGATGATCCGTGGCACCAGAATCTACAATGAATTGAATACTTTTATTACTCTTATCACTATCATCACTAATGTCTTTTAAATTTTCTTCATAAGCTGTGAAAACCCACTCATCATTTTCTTCTGTATCAACCGCACAATTTGCCTTGTTTTGAATTGTTGCACCTCTTCCTCGTCCTCGACTCATTGGTCTCCTTTGCATTGATCTTCCTTGTCCTCGTCCTCTGGTATATCCTTGTCCTCTGTTGTATCCTTGTCCTTGTAGTCTCTTATAGCACTCGAATGACTTATGTCCCTTTGCACCGCACGTATAACATGAAAATACTTGTTCTGATGTTGTTGGTCCTGTTGGTTCATTCGTGGTTAACTTGACTTCAGCGTCCAACAGTCGTGCCTTTATGAAATCTATGTTCAGTGTAGTCTCCGATGACATGGTTTCTATAGATGTTATAACTGCTTCATATTCTTTGGGCATTCCCGCCAGTAAATAGCAAATTTTATCTTCCTCTTCGATTTTCCCTCCAATTCCGGTAAGTTCTGTTAGTAAGCTGTCAAATGTCATGAAGAAATTCTCTAATTTAGTGCCTGGGGTGCATTTTAAGGTTAATAATTTCCTTCTGAGATGGAGTTTATTATATACACTTTTTCTTTCGAATAATTTTTCCAGTGCTTTTATCATTTCGAGGGCTGTTTCGCATGATTTTACTATTTCCAGATATTTGTCACTTAGGCATTGCACAATCAGGCATTTAGCCTTATTGTCACATTTTACGAAGTCTTGATTGTCCTTTTTCTGTTCGGTTGTCACGTCGATTGTGTGGATTACCTCTTTTTCTTGTAGTAGCATCCGAAGTCTAAATTTCCAATTTGAAAATGAATCGCCCTCCCGCAGGATCGGCAACAAAACTTTTTCCATGATTATTCTTGTTTTATGTGACTATTATATTCTGGACTTACGTTGCGCAGTGGAAGCGTGCTATTGGGATTGCATTGTCGAAGGACGAGCCATTTACAAGGTGTTATTCGTATTAAATAATAAATGCCGCAGCCATTTTCCATAATGCACTTTATTGAAGAGAGCGAAAAACGTAAACGGATAATACTGTAGACCATCACAAAGCGTGCCGCTAAAAGGGACAAGAAATATTACGTCACCATATTTCGGGTTACCATACGAAGAAAATTAAACCAAAATTTGTGCATGTTCCTTTATTTTTTAGAAATAAGTACCTAACCATTTATTACGTAAAATACGAGGTAGACTTACTATATATAAAATGTACTCTGTGAGTTAGACTTTATCCTAATGGTAAGATGGTGGGGGGTAGTCCCACGGTGAACTTATTGCTCTTGCGTATTTTTTATTTAAAAATAGAGAGATGTCGCAAAAAACGCTAGAAAACGCCGTACGTGATCTTCAAAAGACTGTTCACGAGTTATTGAATAAAATGACGACCTTTGAAAGGAAAATTGGTGAGCAAAACTCGTTAATTTCTCATCAGGCTGAGCTCATTAAAAAATTAACTACGACAATTGAGGGTAAGCCTGCAACAACTCCCAAACCAAAAATAAACACTCCGCCGCCAGTGACTACGATGCAACGACCAGTACGTCAGGTACGACTTAATGCAATATCTAGTGCTTCTGCACCGGCCTCAAAAAAACCATGTGCCAATGACGCAGATAAATTGCATAATAATCTACTGAACGCCGATACTACACTACCCCCAAAATCAAATAATACTAGGGCCAGTGGGGCCACGAAATCAGATGCTGACCAGGCGGAACCTGCAAATGAAAATGAGTGGCAGACTGTTACTCGAAAAAGAGCCATACACAAACCGAGGCGGATAGTAACTGGTGCAGGGACCACTAATGAAAATCTCCAGACAGTAGAACGGTTAAAATACCTCCAAGCTTGGTCATTCAAGCCTGAAACGTCCGAAGACAATGTAACTAAACACTTAAACAAAATAGCGCTAAGTGATAAATACTTAGTTAATAAACGTGAATTAAAAACTGATAGACATGCCGCTTTTATAATAGGCGTTCCGGAAAGCTTATACGAAATCGTCTGCGCGCCAAACTCATGGCCCGTCGGAGTGAAGTTGTCAAACTGGTTTCTGTACCGGCCCCGCGCCGCGCGGGGCTCTGGCTCCACGACGACCGCTCGCCTCAGTTGCATCGACCCTCCGCAGCGAACGCTCGTCAAGTAAATTAAGTCAGTGCAATGCGCCGGCGCAACAGAATGCTAGCAGCTACGATGTAGGAGGTATTACAGTATGCCACCAAAACATAGCAGCGCTGGATAAGAAAACGGGACGACTTGAAGTTGTACTACAAACCGATATGAGGTGTGACATTCTTGCAATAACGGAGCACTGGCTCAAGGAGGACAGGTTGAAGTGTATCGCGTTAGAAGGTTTTAATCTCGCCTCCAGTTATTGTAGGAATGACACAGCTCACGGCGGCTCGTGTATCTATACAAGTGATAGGATCAAGTGCATAGAAAATACTGAATTGGTAAAGCTTTCTGTAGAAAGATACTGCGAGATATCAGCTATTGATCTCATTGATTTTAAATTAACCATTATATGCTTATATAGAACGAATTTAATTAGTACAAATGATTTTCTAAATTATCTTGAAAAGTTGCTCAATAAGGTATGTGAACTAGGTGTTAACTGTATAGTAGTTGGTGACTTTAACATCAACTACATAGGAGAATACAACAGTGACTTAAAAAAACTAACGGACATACTGACTAGCCATGGAATGGTGAATGAAGTTGATTTCCCTACTCGAGTCACACCTTCCACCTCGACCTGCCTCGACCACCTGTATACTAACTTCCCTAAGGGATATGTTAGTGTGGCGCCTGTTGTAACTAACCTCAGTGACCACTTTGCAATTAAAGGCGAATTTGTGTGTGAAAAGGTAACTGCAAAGAGTACGATACCCACTCAAATAAGAAACTACTCAAGAAGTAATGTAGACAATTTTGTTAGATCACTTTGTAGTGTAGACTGGGCAGACATACTAGTCAAGCGTAATGAACCATGCATATTGGCTAAAAGTATTATAAATATTATAGTTAATAAGATTGACATATGCTTTCCTTTGCAAAAAAAGAATTTAAAGAAATTTGACTTGCCCTGGATTACCCAGGACATTAAAGACTACAAATCCTTGCTCTTTGAGTTTGTGGAAATAAGTAAATTAGATTTAAATAATGACATTCAATATGAAATTGTAATGGACATGAAAATTAAATATGATGCTATGATAAAAACGTCTAAATTAGATTACTATAATAATACTATTAAATCTAGTAATAATTCCTGTAAAACTATGTGGAGAGTAGTAAATACGGAGAGAGGAAAAAACAACTGCCCTAGGCTTGACTTTACAGATGTGGTCACTAAACCAGACGGAAATAAATTCGGATCCAAAAAGGATGTAGTAGATGCGATGAATTGTAGGTTTCTGGGCGCCGCGGCTGCGTGCGGGGCGCCGCGCGCTGATCTCGAGGGAGCCCTCGCGGCGTTGCGTGCGGCGCACCCTCCTGCCGACCGGGTACTTAGGTTCCAGCTGTTTACTGCGCATGAAGTATACCTTCTACTGACGTCACGCATACCGCCGAAGACATCTAAGGATGTGTACGGTATTAGTATGGCAGTCTTGAGACAAGCGGCTGGCCCACTGGCCCCCGTCCTGGCCCACCTATACAACTGCTGTATTGAAGGAGGTGTCTACCCCGACCCTTTAAAATTAGCTAAAGTGTCACCGATATTCAAAGGTAAAGGAAAAAAATCCGATATGGATGCGTATCGCCCAGTATCCATAATACCTGCAATATCTAAGGTAATGGAAAACGGGATCAGCACCCGACTCACTAAATTTCTTACCGAAACAGGAACACTATCTGACAGGCAGCATGCGTACCGGGAAGGAAGATCAACTACTTCTCTTACACGTGATTTGATCCGCCGCATAGTCGCCGCGCGTGAGGAGAAGCAGCAAGTCGGAATAATATGCTGCGACCTATCCAAAGCTTTCGACGTCGCAGATCATGCTATTCTGTCTGAAAAGCTACAATACTACGGGATTGTAGGTGCTCCGCTATCACTGCTTAAAGATCTGTTAAATAAAAGAGCTCAAGTTGTAGTGGGAGGTGGAGGAGAGGCCGTGTCCGACTCTCAGAGCTCGACAATGGGAGTAGCGCAGGGATCCTCTGTCTCAAATATCATGTTCTCCCTGCTACTGAATGATCTGCCTGTGGCTGTGTCCGCCGCGGAACTACTCATGTACGCGGATGATGTGGCCGCAGTGGTCACAGCAGACTCGGTGGATCGTTTGGAGCAGAGGCTGAATGAGACCGCGTCACAACTTGCTAGGTGGTTCGACTTAAATGGACTGGCCCTAAATCTTAAGAAGACGCACTTCCTACACTTCTGTCTGTCCGGCCGCAGCGCTAGACCGCTATCAGTGGTGGTAAACGGCGAGCCAATAGACCAACAACGGACGACTACGTTCCTTGGCTTCGAGGTGGACGCGTGTTTAAAGTGGGCAAATCATATAGACAAGCTCTGTTCTAAAATAGGTAGTGCCTGCTTTGCCTTGAAAAGGGTAGCACGGGTGGTATCCCCAGAAGTAGCGCGCACATGCTACTTTGCGACGGTTCACTCCCTGCTGCAGTACGGCGCCGAGCTGTGGGGACGCGCTGCCGAGTGGGAGCGCGTCTTCCGAATGCAAAAACGGGCCGTGCGAGCGATAGTGAAAGTGCCGCTGGACGTATCCGCGCGTCCCTACTTCAAGAGCCTCGGGATACTCACCCTGCCGGCTCTTGTGATCATGCAGGTGGCTGTGTATGTTAGAATCAATATCGATTCCTACAAAAAGCACGACGACTCACACAGGAGAGCAGGAAAGCTAGCCGGACTCGGCAGGACACTGGAGAAAAGCTGTAAGCTCACACACATCATGGGTCCAACAGTGTATAATAAGCTTCCGAGAGACGTGATTGCCACTAAAACTATCACATGCTTTAAGTCACGCCTACGACGCTGGCTTATTGAGCAAACTTTATATAGTTATGAAGAATTTTTAAAGCTGAAATAAACTTTAAACCTAAACAATTGAATTGATTTAAAATTGATGATTTAGTATAGTTATTTTAATTTGGATTTTGACATTTTATATGCAATACTCTAATTATTATTATTATTAAATTTCTTATTATTTTATTATTATCTAGATAATTATAATCAATGTAAATTTATTGCAATTATTTTAATACTATGAATGGTTTATACGACTAATGTAATCAATGTGATGACTATATTTTTTACAAATAAATGTATATGCAATTGTGTAATGACGTGTACCTAAAAACTACGAATAAATAATTTGTATTTGTATTTGTAAGAGATAAGGTTGAGGTTTTAAAGATCTTTATTATCAATAATTATCAACAAAGACACACTTTGGTACATAACAATTATTATTTCGTTAGTCGTCACAATCATCAAGTTAAATAAAACTTAAATAATAAGATTACAAGATAGGGTAGATATTATTAGTTGCCGCGGACGAGTGCTTCGGTGTACCCGCAGCCCCGGTGATATGGCATTCCGCAGGAACACCCCCATGTTTTTTAATGGTTATCCTCACCACACACATCTTCGACGGGGGGTCCCACATACCACCCTGCGCCCCTCGGCGCTGGGTGACAATGCGCGGGTAACGCATTTTCCTGGGGGGAAAAAAGGTAGTTACTATACTTCGTTTCAAAAACAAAGATAATTTTCAGGTCAGGAAGGTTATAATATTATCAACGATATTTGCCATGATACAAAATATATGAGATAAATTCAAATATACATATTCCTATAATTTTAAATGTTTGATAAAATCATCTACATTCTCAGTGACAGTCAAGCGTCACTAAAGGCCCTAAATTCCTGCAGAGTCAGCTCGAAGCTGGTCCTGGATGCTGTGAAGGCCCTTAATAAATTAGGCCGCAGCAACACAGTACGACTAGTTTGGGTACCTGGCCATGTAGGTATAGAAGGGAATGAGAAGGCTGATGAGCTTGCTAGAAGGGGATCAGCAAATGCTATGCATGGACCTGAACCTAGTATGGGCTTGCCTGCATGCACCATCAACATGGCCATAAAGGAATATGCTGATTTAAAACACACGCAAGAGTGGGAAAACAGTCAAGGGCTGAGACATTCGAAGAAATTCCTAGGTAACAGCTATAAAGATGCTTCTAAATTCATTCTGAATAATGGAAGAAACAAAGGAAGAGCAATCATTGGTGCCTTAACTGGGCATTATGAAACCAACGACATGCTGTTCAAAATGAGGCTCACTACAACAAACGATTGTAGAGCCTGTGGCGAGGGTACAGAAACCATGGAGCATATTCTATGCGAATGCGACGTACTGGCTACGAAACGCATGAGCCTCCTTGGGACAGCGTACCCCAAACCGGAGGAGTACAGGTTTCTTTCTCTTAGTGGGATCACCACTTTAATAAACCACTTCTTTGAAGAGTAAGAAACGGTAGGCAAGGGGTGAACACAATAGATCCCAATGGGTCGATGTGTTGCTGACTTTCTCAGCCCCCTATATAAGATAAGATAAGATAAACATATAAGAAATTTATTTTCTACAATATATAACTCGTTGGTACAATATAGAGGTAAGATATTATGTAAGCTGTTTTTTAAACACGGGAAATGAGTCTACATTTTTTATATGGGATTGTATTTGATTATAATTTATAATTTTAAGAGATAACCTTTTTATTGTAAGCTTTTATTTACTTTCACCTGTCTGTTGTCTGTCTGTCTGTAATCAAATCTTGCAAATTTAATTAGATCCACTCCCGGTTTCCGATAGAGCTGAAATTTTGCAACCATATATAAATCGGATGACAATGCAATATTATTATGACGAGGAGCTGATCTGATGATAGAACTGGAAGGTGGCCATAGGAACTCCGTAATTAAACGACGCAACTCTATCGAGTTTGGGCTCATTTGATTCGTCTTGGCGAATACTTTGGTGCTAGATGGTAATAATTTGTGATGGACAGTTTGGCTTCAGAAGTGGTTTAGCAACGGATAGCGCCATACTGGCGCTCAAGCAGACAGTCAAGTACTATACAGATAGAAAGACTCCAGTCTATGCGGCGTTCCTCGACCTTTCCAAAGCTTTTGACTTAGTGTGTTACGACAAGTTGTGGTCAAAGCTATATAGCCGAAATGTACCCGGGGAGGTGATAGATATGCTGAGGTTTTGGTACAGCTCGCAAGAAAATCGTGTGAGGTGGGCGGACACATTTTCGGACGCGTACAAGCTCGATTGTGGGGTGCGGCAGGGGGGGAAAACTTCCCCCCTCCTGTATAACCTTTATATAGACCAGCTGATTCATGAACTCAGCGAGACCAAAGTCGGATGCTCAATAGATGGTCTTTGTATTAATAATCTGAGCTATGCAGACGACATGGTCTTGCTGAGTCCATCAATCAGGGCACTTCGGAGGCTTTTAGGTATATGTGAGTCATACGCGGCCTCACACGGTCTCATATATAATGTTAAAAAGTGCGAACTTATAGTTTTTAAGGCTAAGGGGAAATCTTTAGACAATATTCCTCCTGTGACCCTCAATGAAACCACTCTGCGTAGGGTGACACAATTTAAATATCTCGGTCACGTGGTCACGGAGAGTTTGTCTGACGATAGAGACCTTGAGCGAGAGCGTAGGGCGTTGGCGGTCCGCTGCAATATGCTGGCCCGCAGATTTGCACGTTGTACCAAACAAGTGAAGGCGACGCTGTTCAAGGCTTACTGCCAAAGCTTTTACACGTGCAGTCTGTGGGTGAAGTATACGCAGCGGGCCTACAACGATCTACGCGTACAGTATAATGATGCTTTCAGGATACTGATGGGGCTCCCACGCTACTGCAGCGCATCACAAATGTTTGCGGAGGGTCATGTTGACGACTTCTACGCCATTATGAGAAAACGGACCGCGTCGATGTGGTGCAGAATGCGTGTGAGCTCCGACACTATCCTGAAAACATTATTTAATAAAATGGAAAATCCATTTATAAAGCACTGGCTAGACATTCATCTGTCCAGGCAGCGCAGTAGACCGCCGGGCTCGCGATATGTTCCCAACTCGCTAAAATAGTTTTTAAAATTACTAACAATTTAGAATAATTATTACTAACATTTTATGGAATTCTTATGTTCTGCAATAAACATATTATTATTATTAATAATAATAATAAAAGCTTGTTTTTATTAAGTTTTTTTTTAAATTTCACTTGTTTATTTATGAGCATTTATTTCTTCAATATTTTATATACATATGTATTTAAGATTAAACCAACTATGAAAAAGTATTTACATCACCTAACTATTAAGCAATGATTTAAATACTACTTATAAATAAAAAAACGTCGTTGAGGTAAAAAACGTAGAAATACCTATTTAGTTCCTTTAAATTTCGCGGGACTCCTTTCGTGAAAAGCACTCAATCCAAAAATTCTAAATGCTAGTGTACGACCCACAAGCCACTATCTGCCCCACTGCGCCACATGTGACAGGAAGCCATCCTGTTAGAATGGGAGTGCCACAGGGGTCAATACTTGGTCCATTTTTGTTTCTGGCATATATAAATGATCTCCCTTACATGGTTAAAGACCTAGCAGACATCGTTTTATTTGCCGATGATACCTCGCTAATATTCAAAGTGGATAGGAAAGATAGTGGGCTTGTACATGTAAATAACGCTTTAGTAGTAATATCTAAATGGTTTGCAGCTAACAATCTGTTATTGAATGCGAAAAAGACTAAATGCCTGAAATTTTCATTACCTAACGTTAGGTACATAGAATCGAATGTAGTTCTTGATGGTGAAATACTAAAGCTTGACAATGCAACTTTATTCCTTGGCATGAATATAGATTCTAAGTTACAATGGGGTAATCATATTAACGTATTGTCAGGGAAATTAAGCTCTGCAGCATATGCGGTGTATAAAATCAGGCAACTATCAGATGTAGCTACAGCTAGATTAGTTTACTTTGCATATTTCCATAGTCTAATGTCATACGGTATTTTACTGTGGGGGTCGGCAGCAGATATTGAGACTATTTTCATACTGCAAAAACGTGCAATTCGTGCCATTTATGAGATGCGCCCAAGAGACTCTTTAAAAGAGGTCTTTAAAGAGATAAATATACTGACCCTACCATCTTTGTACATTTACGAAAATATTATGTATGTCAGAAAAAATTTAGATAAATTCAAGTTAAATAGTGACACTCATAGCTTTAATACTAGAAATAAGAATAAGTTAGCTGTACCTCGATTCAGATTGTCCAAAACGAGCCATAAATCATTTTTAGGGAATTGTGTACGTTTTTATAATAAAATCCCTGATGAAATAACGGGGCTCACAGAAGGTAAATTCAAAAGCCGTGTTAAAGACATATTACAAAAGAAAGCCTATTATAAAATTAGCCAATACATAGAAGACAAAGATGCCTGGAAACCTCTGCAACCACCTGTAAATAAATTATGTAACCAAGATAATAATTGTAAACACATATTTAAAAAAAGCAATCCCTATGAGTTTCTTGCTCATTCTTCTCATAGAGGTGCCTTGCGAATGAGCGGTAGAATATTAAAATAAAATGTAAAATTGACTTGCAAAAGTGCTCCATTGTAGCCTATTTGAATAAATGAATTTTGAGTTTGAGTTTGAGTAAGCCAGGGCCCCAGCCACTCGTTCAAGTCAATTATTGTTATGAATAGGGATATTGACAAGGGCAAAAAAAAAGGTAGTCCTGGGTATTTTTAATACCTGATGTAAATTTAATCATATTTATAACGGATTTTGATGACTTCATGGACCAAAAAACTTAATCAAAACATCTTTCTTTATTTTATCTTTATTGTTTTGGTTTCCTCTGTCTACGGTTTTTTTTTTTTTTTTTTTTTTTTTTTTTTTTTTTTTCAGACGGCCGATAGCACACCCTCGTGTTCGAGTTGACTACTATATACATTATAAATAATAAGTCAAGCCATTATTTTTCAATGAATGTCATAAATTTATAAAAAAAGTTGGCAACACAAGCGTTTTCAGTTTTGAGGTTATAATAATAATTATTTTTTTATATTTAAGCTTTTTATAAACCCTAAGTTACGATTGCACGTCGCGATCGGACAAGGTGAAAGTACAATTTTTACCCACCCTCACGCCACCCACTATTACTTAGTTGTTTTTAAACGCAGTGTGTGAACAAGTCACTTGCGTGTGCTAATTCGACGGAAGCGCCATCTAGCGCAAAATATTGTGACAAATATTATTTACTTTTTATTTATTGTGTTTGTGTACGTGGCTTATTGCCAAAAAATCTAAATTTTTAAAACCTTTGGACCCTCCGCAGGGCTTTTTACACCCTGTGGAGCTTTTAACTTTAATTATTTATTATAAATTATTCATTAAATCTTTCGCAAATTATTAATTAAGGTCAGGTTAGCTAATTGTATAAAAATGTTCAACCCCCAGCGCACCCCTCCCAGGGCCCGCGCTACAAGTGAAGGGCCGATGAAAGCTGCCTTGTCGAAGGCTCCTCCGGCCAAGGATGGCTTCGTGCGGAGGAGATCTGGGGAGCTTGAGTCGCTGAGTACAGCGGCTCATTCCTCCCAGACCACCGCCGCTGCAGCCAAACATCCGGAGAAGCCAGTCGCAGGAACAAAGGCGAATCTCACCTTCACTATCCCACATGCGAGTAACTCGGCACCCAAGGTAAAGGAGCTGTTTGCGGAGTCGAAGCGGATTGTGGAGGCGAAAGCGAAAATTAAAGAAACGAAGAAAAAGATGGACGAGAATACCAACATGAAGAGAGAAGTTAAGACAGCGATTCACGAATGTTTAGAGTTATTGATAAGGTTATTGAAGGAGTCTGAAGACGACAAGGGGAAAGGTCAGATACAAATTGAAAAATCGGAGGTTGAGACAGGAAACAAAACGGAAAAGAAGGAAGAAGTGAGAAAGATGGTAAAGGTGATAGAGAAAAATAACACTTTACTGAAAGAAAACATGGAAGAAATGGGCAGACTACGGGAAGTGATAGTGAACCAACAGGAGATGGGAAGAGGAAGCTACGCGAATGTGGTGGCCGGCCCTCCCAGGGTTAAACAGGTTGCAGGGACGCCCGTCCATTCGGTAGTGGTCAGCTCAGAAGTAGAATCGGACACTAGCGAACAGGTGTTAGAGAAGATAAGAGTGGTAGTAAATGCAAGGGAAGAGGGAATTAAAATAGACAACATTAGAAAGGCAAAGGACTGTAAAGTGATTATAGGATGTGAAACAAGAGAGGAAATAGGGAGAGTAAAGGAGAAATTGAAAACAGCAGGAAAGAGTCTAAGTGTGGTGGAAATGACAAACAAGGACCCCCTTGTCATCCTTAGAGATGTAATGCGGTACAACAAGGATGAGCAAGTGGTGGAAGGGCTAAGGGTGCAAAATAGGGACATGTTCGAAGGCATTGAACCTGAAAATAACAGGATAGAGGTGAAATTTAGAAAAAGGACGCGGAACCCTCTCACCGAGCACATCGTACTGAAAGTGTCTCCCAAAATCTGGACACGCATGACGGAAGCTGGCAAGGTGCACATCGACCTGCAACGGGTGAAAGTGGCAGACCATTCGCCACTGATACAGTGCGCGCGGTGTCTTGGATACGGCCACGGGAAACGATTTTGTCAGGATCCCGTGGACGTATGCAGCCACTGCGGGGGGCCTCACCTCAGGTCGGAGTGCACCAGGCTGGCGGAGGGTTCGCTGCCGCGATGCGTAAACTGTGTGGGCGCCAAGCTCGAGCGGGTGGACCACAACGCCTTCAGCGAGGAGTGTCCTGTCAGAAGGCGTTGGGATGCACTCGCCCGCTCCACAGTTCAATACTGTTAAAGGCGCCCACGGGAACATTACGGCAGCAAACTTGAACAAGATGGTGGGAGGGGGAGATACGGACAAACGATGTGCTCGGTGGGATGGAAAGGAAGTGGAAAAAGGAGAGGAGAGCAGAAAGTGGAAAAAGGAAGAGGAGACGGTCCTACTCGTTTTTAAATTGTGGAAAGGGATACGAAAGGATGATTTTTCTTCGGAAAAGCCAAATAAGGAGAAAGCAAATTGGGACTGGTTTCTTATGGAATCGGCCAAAATTTGGAGGAAAGGGGAATACAAGAGGGACACAATTGCAAAACGAGTGAGACCGCCAAGGAAGTGCAAAGTTCTGAAAAAATGTAGGACAGGAAATAGAGACATCAATTTGGGTGGAGAAATTGAGAGCGACATCCCCAGCGCTGTGAAATTGGCGGTAGAGACAAATGACGGAAGGGTCTCCTTCCACCCCAGTGTAACAAAACAATGCGCGAATTACTTAGCAGCAATAATTCGAAAGAAAATGCTGACGCATTTTTGGATTAAAATAAAACACACTGGTGTGAAGGTCCGGAGTAAGCTTGCATCCGCTGAGGATGCCGCTCTCAGCACTGAAATAGAAAAGAAAACAGAACAAGAAAAACTGGATACATACGATAAAAATGAAGAGGATAACAAATTAACGACGTTTTTATTGCGAAATGCTACAGATAAATATATATAAACAGAATGAATTAAATAAATGAATATAGCGCCAAATAACAAATATATACATCAAAATAAAAGGAAAGAAAGGAAGAAGGGCAATCAAGTTCCCTGTCACCCACACGGGGGTAAACGGAGCGCAAAACATTAAAAAAAAAAAAAAAAAAAAAAAAAAAAAAAACCCTAAGTTACGTCTAGAGTGCATACAACACAATTACTAATGATTAAAATTTTGTTACGAAATGCTTGTATTAAAAAAATAGTATAATACTTACGCATGAGAAGACAATCCGAACATTTTCTTTTCACTATCACTTTTACACCCTATCACGCTACACCGCACCATTTTTTAACCTAAATTGTAGATATATTCAGTCTTTATCGTTTACAAGTAATTTCATTTAAAAAATCTTTGCTGAAAATCAGTAATTTATATTTTAATCAAGACGACTACAATATTTTGCAGCTAGCTGTCAAAATTTGTTTCGCAAACTACTTTGCGAAACACGAAAAAAGCGGCACGCTGTATGAAACAAAAAATAGCATCATTCTATTTCTTTCTTTTACACAGCTTTCGCATAAGTTGTTCTCTTTCTCGTGCGAATGAGATAGAACACATCCCAAAGTCTATAGTTCTTTCTCTGTCTACGGCGAAAAACCACCCCTTTTCCACAGAGTAAATATTATAGTGATGTGCCTTACAAATAGTGATGTCCAACACTCTCCAGCAACCCCACCTTTTATAAAATAACTTGCCAAAATTCGTTACTTCTCCTCTTCTATTCTTTTAATGTGATTTTAATATAATATTTAGATATTTTGTCCACGTAATGAATAAATAAAAAAATAAATAATTATACAGGGTTATTTTTTCTATGATTTTTCAAAATTGTCACCTTGATCCCACCAAAAACATTCTGTAAAAAACTAGCCAAGTCTCGATGGAGCTGCTTGTTTATCTCTAAAAAGTAATGAAATCTAGACAAAGTCGTGCCAAGTCTAAGGTTCCTTACTGCGATTTCTTTATTATTATAGTTAATGTTGTGTGACTTGGCCGTTGAAGGGTACATACCAGGTGCTCCATGACACCATTGCACCAATCTGTCGCCAGAACCGCTACCCAATCACGATAGAAAATTGCCACTTGGAAAACGTTGATTGAATAACCAGTCAATTGTAGTAACTTATGTTTAGGCGATCCAAGTGTCATTGAGCACTGAGCACCTGGTTTTGTACCCTTGTATACCCTCTTATTATCTCGAAAACGAGACTGAAATTGCATGTTTTTTTAGTTTTTCTATGGTTTATACAACAAATTCTAAGTATGTACCAAATTTCAGCTCTCTGAGTTCATGGGAAGTACTTGTTCTATTTTGATGATCATGAGTGAGTGTCATAAATGCGAAACTTTACTTTCGCTTAACTTCGGAACTTAATGACCTACAGACTTGAAATTTTGGATTTTAAGTATGTAATTATAGCTTACTGGATGACGAAAATTTCTGTGTTCTGGTCTTATCCAGGGGTTCTCAAATAGGGGCCTGAAAATGCGGTGAAATGGTTCCTGTAAAGTATGGTACGGCAGTGCTTGCTTCGCGCTCGACTTGGCGGGGGCACTACCGTGCCCCCAGATTTTTTCGAAAAAAAAATAAAGCAATATCTTGAAAATCGTAAATTTTCGCGGAAAATATATTGCGCTCAAAACATGGCCAAAGACCTCCCCAATAAGGCCCTTTACACTAATGTACTGAATAACCAATGACCCTGTATAGTATACCATCAATTTTTTTTATTTTGTAATTTTTTTTTGTAGTAAACCTGGTTTTATGGTTCTTTCCCACTAGAGATGTGCTATGCTATGTTACTATGGAAGCATTTGATAATCACCAATCATATTCATTGGTGCACTTAGCACTGGTAGAAATGGATTCAACAAGTAATGTTTTTTTAACCCCCGACTCCCGACGCAAAAACGACGGGGTGTTATAAGTTTGACGTGTCTGTCTGTGGCATCGTAGCTCCCGAACGGATGAACGGATTTTGGTTTGGTTTTTTTTGTTCTTAGCCATGTTTGGTGGAAATCGGTCCAAGATGGCCGCCGCTACAAAATGGCGGATTACTTTTTTCTTTCACGACCCCGTCAATATGGGTATCAAATGAAAGGGCTTAACAAGTAGAATACAACGCACTATATAAAATTTAAAATCCAAGATGGCCGCCACCACAAAATGGTGAATTACGTATTGCGTTGAGGGTTTTTTAATTTAATTCACTTGTTATATGGAAGGATGCATGCTACGGAGCTATGTTATGGATCATTTATATATCGTCGCGAGTGTTGCAGCCATGTTCTGCCGCCACTTTCCTACTATAACTACATGGCATAGCTGGAGCTGTGCGTCTTCATAATCTTACTCGCAACGGTACATTGTATCAGTGGAAGTGCTCACATAGTTTCACAACTTAGCTCGCATCACGGCAAATCTCTGGTGGAAAATGACCCTCACCCGAGACAATAACAATAGTCAGTAGTGAGGTACCTTGTCATAGTCTCCTCTCATTAGCACAATGCCTTTGTCTGTGAGCTCGGTGTAATGTACCATGGTGAGACATTCTGGAGCATTCTCTTTGTGAACCTGAAACACATGAACATGTTGGTGAGCCATTGTGCAGGCACACCTGCAGTGGACGAGCCCCCACGGATGACAGAAGCCAGTACCTGGTACGCCAACAAGGGAGTGAAGTGCACCGTGTGGTGGCAGCTCTGACACATGATGAACTCGTAGCCCTGGGAGCGCGGCAGGGGGAACAGGAACGTGGAGAAATCCTTCATGTTCTGCAGCATCCGGGAGTAGAGCTCCTGTGGGATTGTGGCACATATGACTTCCTTGTGTTTGTGATATTCCTCCCAGATGCTCTGAATCTCATTTGCATCCTTGTCTTCCACCAGTTCTAGTTTAAATATGTCCGTGAGCTTCTTATCCTCAGCACTCTTGCTCTTGTCTTTTGACACTTGTTTAGGGTTCAAAGCGGACGAGAATTGCCTGCGACAGAACTTAATGTTATCAAATGAAGAAGTGAAATTTTAAAAAATACTTTTTAAAAACAAGCTTTTATTATTATTACCATACCAGTATCAAATTACTCGTCAAATGAATCAAATGAGTCCAAACACGATGGGGTGGCGTAGTTTAATTACAGAGTTCCTATGGCCACCTTTCAGCTCCGTCATCAGATCAGCTCCATGTCAATAATATTGCATTGTCATCCGATTTATATTCCAGGAGGTCGACTAGGTGGGTACCCCAACAGTGCCAGTTATTCTACCGCCTGAGCAGTGATGTGCAAACATTACTGTGCTTCGGTAGAAGGGCACTGTAGCTAGTGAAATTACTGGGCTGAAGAGTCTTAACATCTTATTATGACTCTTAAGTAAGAAGCGTTGGCGCAGTGTACCCAGAATTTTACCTTTATAAAATCCTGGGTAGCACTGTACTAATATCATGGGCAGCGATATCTCTTACCATCAGGAGAGTGTCTTGGTTGTCTTCTAACTTCATTGTATAAAAAATAATGAGCATGCAGAATTTCAACTCAATCGGAAACTGGGAAGTGGATTAAATTTAACTTCCAAGATTTGAATACAGACAGGAGAAAGTAAATAAACTCTTGTAATAAAGAAAACATTGGAGGTATGCCCTGACCCTGGGTACAATGCAACATGTCTAACTGCAACAGTAACTGCCTTTAACTAACAATGTTACCGATCAACACATATTACAAAGGTATAGGTGTTGATCAGTAGCTTATATTATGAAAACATTGGAGGTATGCCCTGACCCTGGGTACAATGCAACATGTCTAACTGCAACAGTAGCTGCCTTTAACTAACAATGTTACCGATCAACACATATTACAAAGGTATAGGTGTTGATCAGTAGCTTATATTATGAAAACATTGGAGGTATGCCCTGACCCTGGGTACAATGCAACATGTCTAACTGCAACAGTAGCTGCCTTTAACTAACAATGTTACCGATCAACACATATTACAAAGGTATAGGTGTTGATCAGTAGCTTATATTATGAAAACATTGGAGGTATGCCCTGACCCTGGGTACAATGCAACATGTCTAACTGCAACAGTAGCTGCCTTTAACTAACAATGTTACCGATCAACACATATTACAAAGGTATAGGTGTTGATCAGTAGCTTATATTATGAAAACATTGGAGGTATGCCCTGACCCTGGGTACAATGCAACATGTCTAACTGCAACAGTAGCTGCCTTTAACTAACAATGTTACCGATCAACACATATTACAAAGGTATAGGTGTTGATCAGTAGCTTATATTATGAAAACATTGGAGGTATGCCCTGACCCTGGGTACAATGCAACATGTCTAACTGCAACAGTAGCTGCCTTTAACTAACAATGTTACCGATCAACACATATTACAAAGGTATAGGTGTTGATCAGTAGCTTATATTATGAAAACATTGGAGGTATGCCCTGACCCTGGGTACAATGCAACATGTCTAACTGCAACAGTAGCTGCCTTTAACTAACAATGTTACCGATCAACACATATTACAAAGGTATAGGTGTTGATCAGTAGCTTATATTATGAAAACATTGGAGGTATGCCCTGACCCTGGGTACAATGCAACATGTCTAACTGCAACAGTAGCTGCCTTTAACTAACAATGTTACCGATCAACACATATTACAAAGGTATAGGTGTTGATCAGTAGCTTATATTATGAAAACATTGGAGGTATGCCCTGACCCTGGGTACAATGCAACATGTCTAACTGCAACAGTAGCTGCCTTTAACTAACAATGTTACCGATCAACACATATTACAAAGGTATAGGTGTTGATCAGTAGCTTATATTATGAAAACATTGGAGGTATGCCCTGACCCTGGGTACAATGCAACATGTCTAACTGCAACCTCCTCCTCCTCCTCTAGTCGTTTGCTCAATTCTAAGCGTCGTGATGACCCCGCCGAAGCTTTTCCTTGATAATTTGCCGCCACTTTTGACGGTCCGCAGCACAGTGTATAGCTTCGGTCATTTTGGTGTCAAGTTGTTCGGACACCTGATCGGACCATCTCTTGGGACTACGACCTCTAGCGCGTTTGCCGTCCACCTTGCCTGTGATCATCAGTCTCTCCAGATTATCGGATGGTTTGCGCGCAATATGGCCGAAGTACTGGAGTACTCGCTGGAGACATGTAGTAGACAGCCTCTGAGATATGTCTAGTTCTTTTAAAATGGAGATATTTGTTCTTCGTGCTGTCCACGGTATTCTCAACATCTTACGCCAAACCCACATCTCAAAGGCGTCTATGCGCCGTCTGTCAGTTGATTTCAACGTCCAGGATTCAGTACCATATAGAAAGATGGGAAAGACCAGAGTGTTCACAATGTACATTTTTGTGTTTTTCCGTATACTTCTGTCTTTCCATATCTTGCCTAGTTGTGTCATCGCTGATTTTGCCATACCGATTCTACGCTTGATCTCTTGCTCGGAACCCCCCTTGTTGGATATGCAGGAGCCGAGGTATATGAACTGGTCCACTATGTCATATTGTTGGAGGTCTCTGTTGGCTGGTATGGTATTCGCTCTATCAACGATCATTATCTTAGTTTTGGCTTGGTTAATCTTCAGTCCCATCTCAAGGCTTACTGATTCCACTCTTTGCAATAGGTCAACCATCTCATGTACCGAGTTCGCCAATAAGGTGGTGTCATCGGCGTATCGCAGGTTCGAGAGCTTGATTCCTCCCATATTGATGCCACCCTCCCATTCTTCTAGTGCTTTTCGCATAATATACTCGCCATAGATATTAAAGAGGATGGGTGAGATAATGCATCCTTGTCTAACTCCTTTCTCGAAACTGAACTCCGACGAGTTGATCTCCCCAATTTTTACCGTGGCATGACCCTCTTCATATAAGTTCCTGATTAGCATTACGAGATGTAAAGGTATACCCATGTTGGATAACACATACCAAAGCTGTGTCCAGCTCACACAGTCAAAAGCCTTTTGGTAGTCCACAAAGCACAGCACAGCTGGTACATTGTATTCATAGCACTTCTCCACTATGAGGCGCATGTTAAGAACTTGCTCTCGTGTTCCTTTTCCTTTCACAAATCCAGCCTGTACTTGCGGGATTTGCCAGTCCAAATAGTGACGCAGCCTGTTGTTTATAATGTGTAGAAGAACTTTACTTGTGTGGGATATGATAGCAATTGTTCTATAATTTTCGCACTTTTTGGTAGATCCTTTCTTGTGGAGGGGAAGGATTTCTGAGTGAGTCCAATCGTTTGGCCATTTTGTAGTTGTCCAAATAGAGTTACATAGGCAGCATAACTTTTGCTGTCCCCCGGTTCCTAATGCTTTCAAAACTTCCGCTGCGACGTTATCAGCACCTACTGCTTTATTGAGTTTAAGTTTATGAACAGCTGCTTCGACCTCCGCTAAAAGAATATTGGGCTCCATGTCTGCACTGTCTAGTTCTGCCGACGCGTTTCTATTAAGACTATCAGTATTGCTAAGGTTGTCTGCGCAATAAAGTTCTGCACAATACTCCTTCCATCGTTCAGCTACTTTATCTACGTCAGTAATGAGAGTGCCGTACTTATCTTCCACCGTCCAAGAGCGAGATTTAAATTGTCTTGTTATTTGTTTCACTTTTTTGAAAAGGTCAGCGGTCTGGAATTTTTCAGCATGCTGCTCTACTTCTGCACATATTTTGTTGAGGTTAGAGTCTCTATCTCTCCGACAAAGTCGCTGAATCTTTTTGCTAAGGTCGCTGTATTCTCTTCTCTCCGTTGATGTATTTAGACTCTTGGACTTTAGTTCCTTTCTCTCTTCAATGACCTTCCAGGCTTCATCAGTGATCCAGGTTTTCTTTTTACGAAGAGGTTTTCTCAATTTTGTAATCTGATTCATTGCTCCTATTATTTCCTTTTTAAAGGTCATCCATTGCTGTTCAGGATTGTTTACGAGCTCATCTGTATGGTTTGTGAAGGCTGATTCTGTGGTTCGTTGAAATAGTTTTATCTCGTGTGGTTTTAATCTAGTAGGCCTCATTTCTGTCTTTTTTGGGACCTTGAACCGTATTCGGAGTTCAACGATTAGTAGTTGGTGATCGCTACCACAGTCTGCCCCGGGGAGGGTCTTGGCGTTCTTGATGCTTGATCTCCATCTTTGGTCAATTGTGATAAAATCAATTTGATTTCGTGTTCTATCACCCGGAGATTTCCACGTATACAGACGTCGTTTGTGATTTTTGAAGCACGTGTTTGTTATTGTGAGACGGTTTTCAATGCAGAATTCCAGAAATCTTTCACCTCGTTCATTCCTTTCCCCTAAACCATAGTTTCCTACTACCTTACGGATGTGGTCATCTCCACTAGTGTCGCCCACCTTTGCATTCCAGTCACCCTGCACCATCAGTAGTTCTCGGCGCGGCAGAGTCACTATAGTTTCCTCTAGAGTAGCATAAAAGCTGTCAATATCTTCTTCCGATGACTTTGCTGTGGGTGCGTACACTTGGACGATATTCAGAGGAAAGGGTTTGCAGTTTATTTTGATGGTCATGATACGGTCATTTATTGCATTGTAGCCCACGACACATTTATTAATCTTCTTGGGAACCATAATCGCGACTCCCCTTCTACTCTCTGACTCATGTCCGGAGAAATACACCACACTGTCCTCAATAGAAAAATGACCAGATCCCTTGAGATGTGTCTCGGATAAACCGAGAATCGTTAGTCTTTGTGACGCCATTTCTTTCTCTATGATACTAAATTTCCCGTCCTGAAGCACTCCCCTGACATTCCATGAACCAATACGGTGTGGCAGGCGGGTCGTAAGTTGACCATCATTGTTTTTGTTGCAATTTGCTACCGCAGAGGCTTGATGGTTAGCCTTTGCGGAGCCTTCGGTAGCCAATTTCACACTCAGTAACCCGGGTATCACTGAGCGCCGGTTGTCAGGCGGATCGTCCGACCTCGCATTATTCAAATTATCTGTGGTTAGCATAAAGGTCGGGACATTCTCTAGGGAGAATAGTCGTAGTAGCTTCCCCTTGCTTTCTACGCCAGGTTGTTTAGAGGATATTTGGTTCCTCATGGCCCCTGTAGCCACTCCTGACTGGGTCAACTGCAACAGTAGCTGCCTTTAACTAACAATGTTACCGATCAACACATATTACAAAGGTATAGGTGTTGATCAGTAGCTTATATTATGAAAACATTGGAGGTATGCCCTGACCCTGGGTACAATGCAACATGTCTAACTGCAACAGTAGCTATAGCCTTTAACTAACAATGTTACCGATCAACACATATTACAAAGGTATAGGTGTTGATCAGTAGCTTATATTATGAAAAAGTTACAACTTTCTCTGACTTTATTGATATGGCATATACCTAATATTTAAAAAAAATATAGTCATGGCTGAGCCAGAGAAAATAGCTAACAGTAGGCAGAGACCTACAATGATTGATTGACAGAATACATAGCCACTGCAGTGTGAAAAAGCAGGTGTGTCCATTATGAACTATAATCTCAGTACCTATAAAACACATTCAAACAATTTGTTTATTATTAACAGATAGGTAACACTTTATTGAAAATAATAAAATAGGTACTTATACAAATAGACACAGCTAAAACACAATAATTGCCTATGTTAGTCTGGGCGTTTAAATTGTCGGTCTTATCGCTAAATATTTATCTCTTCCACACAATTTTGTGCGGGGAGAGGAAAAGCAAGCAAGTATTAATGCAACAATTACCAACCTTACATCCACTGAAGCAAATTTTATTCGTTTTTCATCTTCCTTTACTTTCTGTTGGTTTTCTACTCTCGCTATAAACTCTTCTGGCGATGTTTTTTGCAGTTCTGCAATCCGGTTTGCATACTTTTCATAGTAAGGGTTTTTTTGTAGATTTTCCAAAGCTTTCTCCATTCTCAAAGACGTAGTGGTGAATGCGCGCGTCGAACCAACAAATAAAGGAACTATTTGTTGTCTTGTACAGCCTATCACAAATCTACAAGACATAATAGGAACATGCATGAATCTAAAATAGGTATTATGTAAGTAGAACTTGTTATTCAATTGAATATAATAATAATGCTCCTTATTACATAATAAGCTCAAATCTTTTTTTTTCATTCAGTGTACCGGTTTACACAATTTTATAATGTTATTATTGTAATAATTGTAGTCGCAAGATTAGAAGCTGAGCTAAATAAAAGCTCTTTTCTTCCTAATTATTACTCCACATATGCCGTATGCCGCCCAACCACAGATTACTAACATTCTATAGATAAAAAAATGTGTGCGTGTCACAGATCATAAAGCTAGAGATGGAAGCTAAAATGAGGTAACAGTCGCCATAGTGGAGTCACTAAGCGACAAAAATGGGTCAAACCTGTTTTTTTCATGCAGAAGCATGAAACTTGGCACATTGATTTCTAATGTAAAA
Source organism: Hemithea aestivaria (assembly GCA_947507615.1). Classification (NCBI taxonomy): domain Eukaryota; kingdom Metazoa; phylum Arthropoda; class Insecta; order Lepidoptera; family Geometridae; genus Hemithea; species Hemithea aestivaria. Next base: position 17,747,235 of record OX382334.1, read on the forward strand.
ATAGGCTGATTTCGATCGGTAGCCCTCGGTAGCACCCCCTCTGGCAGCGAGGAGGGGGGTTGGAAGGGGTGCTCCACCCGGCTTCATTTTAAAAATTCTGGGAGACCACACATAGCTAATAGGTCGAGTTTGGTATCAATTTCGGATAAATCGAGGACGTAGATTTCATTTCTGGAATAAAAAAATGACATTTGTGATGATTTGTATAACAAAAAAAATAAAAATTAGAATTACGTAACTTCGTTTTTATTGTTCAAATTACTGTAAATTCAAAAATACTAGTTTTTTTATTAAACAAAAAATATTTTAATAAAGTCTAGTTTATGTAGATTAAAAAATATATAACTTTATATTACTTTTCTTAATAACAAACCGCATAAAAAAATCTTTTGCTGTCCCGGGCCGCAATTTTCTTTTAACCGCCATGAAAAGGGTTGTTAGTAAAAAACTTACTATTTCATGCTGAAGTTTAAAACTTGCCATAATTACAATTCCTTACGTTAAAATAAGCCATTTAGAATCAGTAGCCGTCGGTAACCAGCCTTCTGACAGCGGGGAGGGGGGTGAAAGGGGCGCACCACCCAGCTTCACTTAAAAAAATCTGGAAGACCACGTATAGCTAATACGTCATGTTTGGTATCGATTTCGAATAAATCAAGAACGTAGATTTCATTTCTAATAATAAAAAACGCATTTTATGGGTTTTTAACCAAATTATAACACAAAATTAGTTCTTAGTTTTTTTTATTTAGAGGCACTTTAATTCTAAATTATAGTAATATTTTGTGATAAACATAAATATTTTTTAAAAGTTTATTTCAAGTAGATTAAATAAAATAGAACTTTTATATTATTTTTATAAACATTTACTCGTACAATTTTTTTTAAGACACTAGAGTCGCTATTTTCTTCTCACCGCTGCGCTGCGTTGTAAACCCCAATCAACTGTAAAATACGACTATGTACATTCATTTAACATGTTATTGATATAAGAACTTGATATTGTCAAACATAAAATTCAGAAAAATCCTATGGCACATCATAATTTACTCTCCCTGAGACAAACTTTTAAAAAATAGGCCCGAAAGTCGTATCTCTTTAATAATAAACGGCTAACCAAAGTTATGCATCTATTTTTCAATACTCAATTCAACTCTGAATTTGTGGTACCTAGACGACGGGACTCTCGGAGGACCCCCGCAGGACGTGCACAAGGATCTGGAAATCCTCATCTCTCGCCTAAAAGACCTTGGCCTGGAGGTGAATCCCTCTAAGTGCGAGTTCTATCCCTGTGGTACTAATGCCCGTACAAACTTCAACCACTTCAGTTCTATCTTGCCTGGCCTCAAAGAACTTTCACCGCAGTCTTTCACCCTATTAGGGTCACCCATTTTTACCGAGGGACTTTCAGAGGCTATCTCTTCCCGGCGAACGCTTCTCCTCACTGCTCAAGAGCGTCTCAAAGATCTTTCTGCACATGTGGCGCTTATACTACTTCGTATGTGCTTTGCCATCCCCAAAGTAACATATCTCCTGCGGACCGCACCTACGTGGCTTTGCCCTGACGAAATTTCTGCATTCGACGAGAGTTTAAAACTCATAGCCGAGTCGATTATTAACGTCTCCCTCAATGAGTCTCAGTGGAGACAAGCTACTCTTCCCATTCGGGATGGAGGCATAGGACTGCGTTGCGCTCGGGATGTTGGGTTGCCGGCCTTCCTGGCGTCAGCGCATGGTGTAGAGGAACTCGTCGCTGTCATCCTAGACTCTAACGGCTCTAGCGACAGGGTTAACGTGCCCTTCGTAGCCGAGGGCATTTCAGCTTGGTCCGACCGCAGCTCGGGGGAAGCGGTCCCTGCTGTGCCGAGGGCTCAGCGCGCCTGGGACAAAATCACAATAAGACAAGTCAAGGAGCAGTTAGTTGAGGGAGCATCGGGATCCGATCTGGCTAGATTACGGGCTGTGTCACAGGCTGAATCGGGAGCATGGTTGCACGCGCTGCCGTCACCTCATCTAGGCACTTTTCTGGACGATAACTCTTTGCGCGTGGCTCTGAGTCTGCGCCTGGGCTGCAAGGTGTGTGAACCTCATATTTGCACTTGCGGTTCTATGGTGGAGACCGATGGCCATCACGCACTGAGTTGTCGCCGAAGCATAGGGAGGTTTCCGCGTCACCATGCTCTCAATGACATAATTCGAAGAGCCTTCGTTTCAGCGGATGTCCCATGCGTGCTCGAGCCGCCCGGTCTCAGTAGGTCCGATGGTAAGAGACCGGATGGAATGACTCTGGTGCCGTGGAAGAACGGCAAGTGCCTCGTTTGGGACGCTACTTGCGTCAGCACTGTCGCTCCTAGCCACCTCAGTCGTACCACCCTCTCCCCCGCGGCTGCTGCCGAAGACGCGGCATACAAAAAGCGGCAGAAGTACTCGACATTAGAGGCGCAGTACCTGTTCGTCCCGTTCGCGGTGGAGACGTTGGGCAGTTGGGGCGCAGATGCGAAGACTTTGACGCACGAGCTGGGCATCAGAATACGGAAAAAAACGGGTGACCCTCGTTCCCGCTCGTACCTAGAGCAAAGGTTGGCTATCGCAGTGCAGCGAGGCAACGCAGCCAGCGTAATGGGCACCTTTGCCCCGGGTACATTGGGAGGAGGGTTACTTGTTAACGATTAGATTTAGGTTATAATTAGCTTAGTTTGTATTGTAAATAAGATCGTTTTTATATTAGTTAAGATTTAGATTTTAAGTTATTTTGTGTATCTCATACTATGAAGAAATAAATTAATTAATACATTGAGTTATTTATTACCTCTACCTAGAAATGTATTATGGAACCAATCCCTTTGAGTTCTAAGCGAAAGGATTGCTAAATTGGTACACCCTATTATTACAACAATTATATACGATTAAATAATTATTATTATAAAAAAAAAAAAAAAATTAAATGTAATGTGGCAAAATTATAAATACTACTGGCACCTACCTACAGCTTATTTATATCGTTATATTGTTTTCCAAGACGGATGCTCCATATATAATATAATAATAATATAGTTCAAAACATTTTATGACGAATTATGATAAGCCTTGCATTTATTTATTTAATCAGTCCCATGCACAATTTTCTGACAACTGAAAGGTTTTCAGACAAAGGAATGGTCTGCTTCTTGCTTCCTAAACCAAAAGAGAGGATGGGTTAGACTTAACCAAGAAATTATGCCTAGCCTCTCTCAAACAAAGTTCCTTGTAAAATGCGTGTAACAAATGCTGGTATACAGACATATCATGGAAGTATATTTTCCAAATAGTGTTTTTTTTGTGATAAGGTGTTTCCTACATAGTTATTGATTGTCGAGTAGTAATTACTGCTTGATCTGCAGTTTCATTGACCGCAAACATCATATCAAAACCATATAGGTAGAGTTAAGTTTGTGTGCGGTACTTTTATGCTAGTCGAAGGATACGAGTCTTGCTATTTTCCAGCCTCCTGCTTGGTTTTAGAAGCAATAAGCAAACAAAGGGATACCTTATTCATCTAACACCGTTTTGGTGGCCAGTATATTATGCACGAAACTGATTTAATTTATAAATAAAGGGCGGATTGCTGAGATTGATGCAAAACTGCATAAAGACGGTCTTAAAATGTAATGAGCTATAATAACAATATTATCTTTGGAAGAATCAGTCTTGGAATATAAAAAAGCTTTAAGCCTGGAGTATTTATAATATTGCTAGATTACATTTTGTTGAAACAGTTTGATTCATAACAATGTTTAGCAGTTTCCGTTCCGCGATTTGATCGCGTTTTATTGCACCTATTTTTTAAAAGTTTGTCTCAGGGAGAGTAAATTATGATGTTTCATAGGATTTTTCTGAATTTTATGTTTGACAATATCAAGTTCTTATATCAATAACATGTTAAATGAATGTACATAGTCGCATTTTACAGTTGATTGGGGTTTACAACGCAGCGCAGCGGTGAGAAGAAAATAGCGACTCTAGTGTCTTAAAAAAAATTGTACGAGTAAATGTTTATAAAAATAATATAAAAGTTCTATTTTATTTAATCTACTTGAAATAAACTTTTAAAAAATATTTATGTTTATCACAAAATATTACTATAATTTAGAATTAAAGTGCCTCTAAATAAAAAAAACTAAGAACTAATTTTGTGTTATAATTTGGTTAAAAACCCATAAAATGCGTTTTTTATTTTTATCAGAAATGAAATCTACGTTCTTGATTTATTCGAAATCGATACCAAACATGACGTATTAGCTATACGTGGTCTTCCAGATTTTTTTAAGTGAAGCTGGGTGGTGCGCCCCTTTCACCCCCCTCCCCGCTGTCAGAAGGCTGGTTACCGACGGCTACTGATTCTAAACGGCTTATTTTAACGTAAGGAATTGTAATTGTGGCAAGTTTTAAACTTCAGCATGAAATAGTAAGTTTTTTACTAACAACCCTTTTCATGGCCGTTAAAAGAAAATTGCGGCCCGGGACAGCAAAAGATTTTTTTATGCGGTTTGTTATTAAGAAAAGTAATATAAAGTTATATATTTTTTAATCTACATAAACTAGACTTTATTAACATATTTTTTGTTTATTAAAAAAACTAGTATTTTTGAATTTACAGTAATTTGAACAATAAAAACGAAGTTACGTAATTCTATTTTTTAATTTTTTTGTTAAACAAATCATCACAAATGTCATTTTTTTATTCCAGAAATGAAATCTACGTCCTCGATTTATCCGAAATTGATACCAAACTTGACGTATTAGCTATGCGTGGTCTTCCAGAATTTTTAAAACAAAGCCGGGTGGAGCGCACCCTCCACCCCCCCTCCCCGCTACCAGAGGGCCCCTTCCATTAGGCTACCGATCGAAATCAGCTTATTTTGTCATAAGGAATCAATGTGCCAAGTTTCATGCTTCTGCAAGAAAAAAACAGGTTTTGCACTAAAGTCCCCCACTACCAAGTCATATGCCTGAATCAACATAAGCTCGTAGCTCCGCCTCTTTTTCGTGTTCATTCCACGGCCGACATTGACAGCGTGACATTCACATACTTAATGAAAAATAATTAATCCCATCAAAAACATAAATGTGAAAAGAGAGCCAAGTTCAATATTACGATGTATGTACTCATAGTTACCTATGATTTGGTAGTTGACTTCAACGACAAAAGAAGTGAGATCTAAATGGGTGCCAAGTTCAACGGTCAGTCCTGAAAAATATTTACAACATAAAATATTTTATTACAACTTAAAAGATTATTTCTTCTTATCACTTAGAATTAATATTATTTTGAAGCCTAAAGTTTGACTTGGCCAGTTCTCATAATATACTAGGTAAGTACCCTCTTAACTTTAGCTTGATCACTATTAAACGCACTTAATGCTAATTAGTGCGCCACCGTCTTTTATCGTGTAAATTAGTCCCCTCCATCCATTGGTTGTCTGGAAGAAATCGCTCTTTAACGATAAGACCGCCACTTGTACATTGTAATTTTTAATTTTAATTATGTACTTATGTATTTTCTGTAACATTATGTGGTGTACAATAAAGTATCTATTGTCTTATCTTAATGATACTTCGTCGTATGGTACCCATGAGAACTAGCCAAGTCAAACTTTGGGCTTCAAAATAATATTAATTCTAAGTGATAAGAAGAAATAATCTTTTAAGTTGTAATAAAATATTTTATGTTGTAAATATTTTTCAGGACTGACCATTGAACTTGGCACCCATTTAGATCTCACTTCTTTTGTCGTTGAAGTCAACTACCAAATCATAGGTAACTATGAGTACATACATCGTAATATTGAACTTGGCTCTCTTTTCACATTTATGTTTTTGATGGGATATCATTGCTTTTTGTACAGTACTTTTTAGTATGTAATAGGTTTAAGACACCCAGTCATAATAAGATTAATACCAAATGATTATTTTATTGCACCTCCCCCCACCCCACTGCTCCATGGCACGGCCGTCGCACCGGGCACCGCGGCCCGTGAGCCTCGCCGTGCTTCGATATACCTATACCTATAATTAATTTGTACCTACTTATTTATATATAGCACTACCTAATCAATTGATTTTTAAACAATACTAGTTACTGATAAATTTATCTATATTCACCCAGCTATCTTATACCTACCGCCTACCTGGATGGAAATTTAACTTTTTAGATCATCTGGAACTGGATTAGAATTTCGATCAAAAGAAACCTAAGCCGACAAGACTTGTAATGACGACGACTTGGCGGGGGCACTGCAGTGCCCCCAGATACCGCCACATACCTATAATGTTATGACTATACGTTACAGGTACGTAGGTATCTAAAATGTTTTCACCGACTAGCAACTAAGGCGATATACATACATTATTTTTATTGTAAACAATGTTAATATTATTACCTCTATGTTACTGAGCCGCCTTGTGCTGGTGAGTCGATATATTGATAGGTATTTACATAGGATATACAATTGTTACGTAGGTACCAGGAACCTATTTTTATTAGTGACTAGCTGTGCCTAGCTGTTTTACCCGCTATACAGTTTGGTACAGTAGTGTATATTATGTTATTCCAGGAGTCTAAGCTATATTTTTTATTATACTAAATTTAAAGTCAATTGGCCCACCCGTTTAGGCGTGAAAAAGTAAAAGACATATATCCATACGTACAGTAGGTATAAAGTTTGTATTTATATTTATAATTATATTAGTAGGAATAGTGGACTCGCGCGCACTTCGTAGTATCTAACAGAAAATAGCCGCCTACACAAAAATTATAGCAACATGCAACCTGTATTGCTTTATGCGTTCCTAGGCGTCCCAAACTTTAATATCATACATTTTTAAAAAATTAATAATAATTTAAAATGATAAAAAAATACTAGTTTCTGATTTTTCCCTTTGTTACTACGACATTACCTATCGGGATGCCAAATTTCAGCTTTCTAGGTCATCTGGAACTGGGATATTACTTTTGATCTATCCCTCAGTATGTATTAACTTCACCGATTACTGGATGTTTATATCTAAATAACCGTTTGAGCTGTGTTATTAGAATTTGGAACAGAGATATAGTTCGTATCTTTAAGTACATGTGCCAAATTTGACTTGTCTATGTGTAATAGTTTTTGTATAACAAGGGTGTAAAAAGTCGTCAAAACGCGCTTTGGACGGTTCGTGTAATATAACACACGGCGCGGTCGCCAGTTCCTTTGCTTGAACTTGGCTTGACTCGCTGCCGCGTGTCTAGATAAAAATGTCGTATTGTTCAATAAAAAGGCGCGGAAAGACTAGCGCTACATTCAGTTACGCAAAAGACGAAATCTTATTAACACAGGCAAGTTATTATTCCGATAATAATCATTGAAAAATGTTTAACATAAAATGCAATATAAAAACGGCCAAGTTTCTTTTCGTCTCATTCTTTCTTGGTAAATTTGTATAACATTATCTCGTTCTCTCTTACGCCCGGATAAACTAGTGATAAGACACAAATTTAAATTTACACCACAAATTTTATCGACAAAAATGTTATTGAAAATTTGGAAGTAGGTAGGTATTAGGTATATTCATCATCATCATCATCTCAGCCATTGGACGTCCACTGCTGAACATAGGCCTCCCCTTTGGACTTCCATATGTACCGGTTGGAAGCGACCTGCATCCAGCGTCTTCCGGCGACCTTTATAAGGTCGTCTGTCCACCTTGTGGGTGGACGTCCTACGCTTCGTTTGCTAGTCCGTGGTCTCCACTCGAGCACTTTTCGACCCCATCGGCCATCCGCTCTACGCGCTATGTGGCCTGCCCATTGCCACTTCAGCTTGCTAATCCGCCGGGCTATGTCGGTGACTTTAGTTCGTCTACGGATTTCTTCATTTCTGATTCGATCTCGTAGAGAAACCCCGAGCATAGCCCTTTCCATAGCACGCTGGGCGACTTTGAGCTTCGAGATGAGGCCAATGGTGAAGGACCACGTTTCGGTGCCGTAAGTCATCACTGGTAACACACATTGATCAAAAACTTTCGTCTTGAGGCACTGAGGTATATCGGACGAAAAGACATTGCGTAGTTTCCCGAATGCTGCCCAACCGAGTTGGATTCGGCGGTTGACCTCTTTCTCGAAGTTGGACCTACCTAATTGGACTACTTGTCCTAGATAAATATACGAGTCCACAGCTTCGAGTACCGATCCTTCAACAGATATTGGGGTGGGCACAACATTGGCATTTGACATAAGCTTCGTCTTGTCCATGTTCATTTTTAAGCCCACCCGTTGTGAAGCTCGGTTGAGGTCATCGAGCATCATGCTGAGTTCCTCCATCGACTTTGCCATGACTACGATGTCGTCGGCAAACCGAAGGTGAGTGATGTATTCGCCGTTGATATTGATGCCAAGTCCTTGCCATTCCAGGAGCTTGAAGGTGTCTTCCATTACGGCAGTAAACAGCTTCGGAGAGATAACGTCTCCCTGTCTTACGCCTCTTCTTAATGGAATCGCCTTCGTGCTCTGCTCCTGTACTCGGACTGACATAGTGGCGTTCTTATACAAGCACTTCAACACTTCAATGTACCGATAGTCAATATGGCATCGCTGAAGTGACTCGAGCACCGCCCATGTTTCCACCGAATCAAAGGCTTTTTCATAGTCCACAAACGCTAAGCATAATGGCAAATTATACTCCTCGGTCTTCTGTATAACTTGCCGCAGCGTATGAATGTGGTCTATGGTACTAAAGCCTTTTCGGAAACCGGCTTGTTCGGGAGGCTGGAAGTCATCAAGTCTGTGTTCGAGACGGTTCGTGATGACCCTTGAAAACAGCTTATAAACATGGCTCAGAAGCGTAATGGGCCTATAGTTCTTCAATAGGCTGTTATCACCTTTTTTGAAGAACAGCACCACCTCGCCTCTGTTCCACGTCTCAGGCGTTTTGCCCTCGGACAAGACGGAATTAAAAAGTTTCTGGAGGACTTTAAGTACCGGTGTTCCACCCGCTCTCAGAAGCTCTGAAGTGATTCCGTCTTCGCCCGGCGCCTTGTTGTTCTTAAGCTGCTTCAGGGCCATCCTAATCTCGTAAAGACTGATGTCCGGGATATCTTCGGTATAGTGTCGGGACAGTTTGGCTCTTGGATCTCCTACCAAGCTGTCAACGGGCTTTGCGACTGAAGTGTAAAGCTGTTCATAGAACCTCTCAATCTCCCCTAAAACCTCTGCTTTGGTCGACGCTATGCTGCCATCTTCCCGTTTCAGCTTCGTCAGCTGGCTTTGCCCAATAGACTTGTCCTTTGCGAACACTTTGGAGCCTTGGTTTCGCTCAATTGTCTCCTTAACACGGTTAGTGTTAAAGAGACGTAGATCATGACGCAAGGACTTAGATATACGTCTATTGAGCTGCCTATAAGACTCGGCGTCGTCGGGAGATTGCAACTGTAACGAGCGTCGTTCAGCCATGAGGTTTAAGGTTTGATCAGCCAATTTCTGAGGTCTATCTTTACGACGGGGTCTAAAAAACTTGGACCCTACCGTGCGTACAGCTTCCACTTACTTTAGGTATATTAAGGTACCAAAATTATCGGGGTTTAATATTATACAGGGTTACTGGTATTTAATTCATGAATGGTTATTATGAAGCTTATAATAAGAGAAGTGTAACGAAGCTTTTAAAATACATAATGTTAAATTTGTCACTAATTTAAAAACAAATAATTCGCTATCTAACATTTATTGTTTATTCTTATAGGGTGCGTATTCGCACGCATAATTTTTAAAACTAAAAATTTTATGCGAGCGATGGACCTATTTATATTTTAGTGAAACCATAATATAAAATGTTTATTCGGGTACTTTGGGAGGTAATAGAGATGAGAAAACATTTAAGCTATAATAAAACAATAATTGAAGTTATATTAAAATATCTCTCGTATACAATACAACGAACTTTCTCATTAAACTTAAGAATAACAGTAACTTATATTTTCTTATCGATACGATATAGCGACTTTACCACATCACTAGAAAGTCATGTTATGCCTCTAACTATTACCTAATCTGTGGCGTAACTGTGACGTCACCTTGAACGAGCCAATCAAATCTAGCCACTCATCCCCCGCACCCCACCATGTTTTGGTGACTTTGTTTTCATACAAAAAATGACCTAAGCGCGGTATATATCTCTCTTGTATATGACTAGTGTACACACGTAAGAAGTGAAACTTCTTTAATTAAATTAAATTAAATTTTTTTAAATTCATGTTCATTGGAGAAAGTGAAAGTACTCTTCGTCTGAACCAACCTTGGTAGGAGCAAGAAACAAAAGATAGCGTGTAACGGAAAAATGTGACGCGTAACCGAAAAATGTGACGGTAAATTTTTTCCAACGCCGATAAAGAAGTTTCACTTCAAAAATCTCCCATTCATATGAATGAACGTCAGCGGCAAGGTGAGTCAAAATAAAGTAGATGATCATCACAGATTATTTTTAAATACTAGCTGACCCGCGCGCACTTCGTTGCGCGTGAGAGTCAATTAATAAAGCGAATTTGGTGCTGCTATGTTCACTATGATAGTATTTCCATCCCCGTGACTTTGTAAGCGTAAAATAAGGCATGGCTATATATTATTTGCTCCCGCTGTGGGTAGCGAAGAATATCGGGTTGGGTATTTCTATGCAGTTTTGTTCGCTACCGTAGAAACCAATCCTATGTCCTTTCCCAGAGGTCAAATTATCTCAGTTGAGCGGTAGTTTATCGCCTTCATAAATTTTCACGCCTCTTTTCAGGAATTAAAACTATTTGTGGTCCTTTCCCGGTAACTCTTTAACTTATCTCTACTATAATGTACCTCAGCTAAATTATTATTCGTTACTAATTTCTCACACCATCCTTCCCGCGACTCAAATCAATTCCATGGTTCCTGAATTCCCATTAAATCTCTGATCCTCCTTCCCCCTCCTTTAATACTTAGTCTCCTTAAAGTTAATTTCTGACATAAAAAAACTATTCATTAACAGAACTTAACAAAATATCAGCTCATTTTCGGTTCAGCGGTTACTAATTTCCATGCAAACGTTTTTGTGAAAAAATTCCTGTTCTGGTGAGAATTTCACAAAATCCCTTCTTATCGGTCGCCTACGTTACATAAAAAATACGTTGTCCAAATTTTAGCTAAAACGAAGAAGCGGTTACCTTTCCTACACAAACTGGATCCCTCTTTCCTCCCCTCAAAGGTTGATTTCTGGGATAAAAAGTATCCCATATCTTTTTTTAAGACTTAATCTACCTTTGTATCAAATTTAAGCGCAATAGGGTCAGCGGTTCTAAATTTCCCATTAATTTCTGTCAAAATAAATATTTAATGTTCCTAAACACAACTCAAACCATGATTTTACAAAATTTCGATTCAATCGGTTTAGTTGTTACGGATTTGCATACAATTGTTTTTTGTAAATAAATCCCGTTCCAGTGGGAATTTAGCAAAAGCCCTTCTCGTGAGTCGCCAAGACCACCTAAAAACACGCTATCCAAATTTCAGCTCAAATAAAGAAGCGGTTAACGATTTCTTACGCAAACTTGCACCCCCCCCCCCTTTCCTCCTCTTTAATGTAGATTTCTGGGATAAAAAGTATCCCATTTTTTAGGACTCAATCAACCTCTGCACTAAATTAATTTAAGCTGAATAGGGTCAGCGCAGCGGTTCTAAATTTCCCATACAAACTTTGACCCCCCCTTATAAGTTACTTTCTGATATAAAAACTATTAAAAATTTCCTTAACAAAACTCAAACCATCATTTTACAAAATTTCAGCTTAATTGGTTTAGCGGTTACGGATTTGCACACAAAAGTTTTTTGGGAATAATTCCCGTTCCTGTAAGAATTTCACAAAATCCCTTTTTATCGGTCGTCTTAGTTTATGTAACTAAGAACACGCTGTCCAAATTTCAGCAAAAACAAAGAAGCGGCTAACGATTTTTTACACAAACTTGCACCCCCCTTTTTTCCCTTAAAAGTTGATTTCTGGGAAAAAAGTATTGCATATCATTTTTTAGGATTAGATCTACCGCTGTACCAAATTTAAGCTCAATAGGGTCAGCGGTTCTAGATTTCCCATACAAACTTTGACCCCCCCTTTACCCCCCTTAAAAGTTAATTTCTGACATAAAAACTATTCAATGTTCCTAAACACACTTCAGACAATCGTTTTACAAAATATCAGCTCAATCAGTTCAGCGGTTACAGATTTGGATACAAACGTTTTTTAGAATTAATTCCCGTTCCCGTGGAAATTTTGCAAAATCCCTTTTTATCGGTCTACTTTTATCGAATACGCTGTTCAAATTTGAGCTTTAAAAGATGGCCGGTTACTGATTTTCTACTCAAACTTCTACCAATAGGCGAACAGCTCAATAGGGTCAGCGGTTTTAAATTTTCCATACAAATTTCGACCCCCCTTTACCCCCCCTTAAATGTTAATTTTCGTCAAAAAAAAAATTAATGTTCCTAAACACAATCTAAACAATCGTTTTACAAAATTTCAGCTTAATCGGTTCAGCGGTTACGGATTTGCATACAAACGTTTTTCGGGAATAATTCCCGTTCCCGGAAGAATTTTGCAAAAATCCCTTTTTATACGTCGCCTTCGTTACCTAAAGAACACGCTGGTTTAAATTTCAGCTTAAACAAAGAAGCGGTTACCGATTTCCTATTCTAACTTTGACCTCCTTTATCCCGCCTTAGAGGTTGATTTTTGGAATAAAAAGTATACCATTCAATTTTTTAGGACTCAATCTATCTCTGTACCAAATTTCAGCTCAATAGGGTCAGCGGTTCTAAATTTTCCATACAAACTTCGACCCCCCTTTACCCCCCTTAAAAGTAAATTTCTGACAAAAAAACTATTTGATGTTTCTAATCACAATCCCAACTATCGTTTTACAAAATTTCGGCTTAATCGGTTCAGCGGTTACGGATTTGCATACATTCGTTTTTCGGGAATAATTCCTGTTCCTGAGGGAATTTTAAAAAATCGCTTCTTATTGCACGATGAAATCTTCTTACGAATACGCTGTCCAAATTTCAGCTCAATCCGTCCAGCCGTTTGGGCTGTGCGTTGATAGAACAAAAGTGTACGAACGATTTTATATAATAGATAAGTAAATCTTTAGATAGATATAACTCTTTTATTTAAAAACCGATTTAAATAAAACCAATACTATTTACAAATTAGAGAAATTTGCAACGTTTTAGCGAAAACTGCATACAATTCGGTTGTGCCGTTTTATCACACATAAGTAATAACCTTTTTACAAATTAAGCCTAATAAAACTACTCTGGTAAATTTTCGTTTATGGCCACATCGATAGATGGCGTATTTTTAGTTTGTCGCACTTTTTGCTTTTTGATTTTTTTGAATTGAATTTACTTTATATTCTATTACTTTTACTTCGAAATTTTGATGTAAATTAGGGGCGATGTGTCCGATATAAATGATTATTATTTATTTTATTATTTTATTTTACGTTTCCCTAGGAAAAATTGACAAAATGTTTTACGATCTAGATCGCGCAAGCGACTTTTTCGCGTCGTTTTGTTCATATGCGTATTTTCACAGTTCACCTTAGTAAAGGATCACAATGAATGGGGAGAAATTTCCATTCTTATTATATGTATGGATATAATGGTAACACTACAAAATCCTGATTTATCTCTGATCTGTGCGCCCAACGACTATAGATCATTCACAGTTATTTTACCTCTAGCCTTTACGTTGGCTAGCCTGAAAATTATGTTGCCATGTCACGTTAGTATTGACTTCCCCATTTTTAACCCCCAACGCAAAAACGACTTGGTGTTATAAGTTTGACGTATCTGTCTGTCTGTCTGTGTGTGTGTTTGTTTGTTTGGTGGAAATCGGTCCAAGATGGGCGCCGCTACAAAATGGTGGATTACTTTTTTCTTCCACAACCCCCTCAATATGGATACTAAATGAAAAGGCTTAATAAGTAAAATACAGCCCACTATATAAAATTTAAAATCCAAGATGGCCACTATTAAAAATGGTGAATTGCGTATTACGTTTGGGGCAAGGGTTTTATGATTTTTTTATTTAATACACTTGTAAGTATTATCTTACAGTGCTGTAGTTAGGCACTTACATGAATTTCCTGTTTCGAACCTACCTAATATTTTATATCGTATTGATAGTTCGCAGTTACCACTTGTTCATGTGTTAACCATCCGATATTGTTATAGATAAATTCATTTTCTTAATAGGAAATTGAGTTTATGGGTAATGGTAAAGCTTGGGATTATAATAATAATTATTAAAACAACGAGTACAAGTGACCTTATCAAAAGTACAAAAAGTAACGTTTTAACAAGAAATGTAACGCATTTCTGAAATTTTTATATTTTTACACAATATACACAGTTGAATTGAAATACGCTTACTTATTCGGTGATTATTTCCTAATTTTTTTAGTTTATTTAAATAAGAAATTGCTAATCAACAAAAAAACTAAATCCTTTTACTAAACCAGATAAAGTTATACGAAATTGCCTTATTCTTTTATCTCTGCTAAATCAATAAATAAACTATTATTTTCTATATCATTACAAGGAAGAAGATTCATTTGTTATAGGGTTCCATTTAAAATAAAGACCTTGAAAGGTAACGTAAAAGTCATCTTTATACAAGAATGCAAAAGTAACGCAAAGGGTCAAAAAGTAACATAAAACGTTACAAAAGTATCGATCTGGCAACAATTTGACAAAAATGCAACATAAAAAAAATAATTTTGACATCTGTCAGAGGTAAAATAACTGTGAATGATCTATAACGCATATAACGAGTCATTCGCCCGAGTGTACAGATTATATATATGCACTTGGGGCACAGATTATATAAATAAAAAAATAAAGAAAATTTAACTATATAGTTTCAAGTAATTATTCACACAAAATGGCTTCAAATGATCCATGATTTATTAATATTCAAAATATTATTAAAGTCGTTAGATAAGGAGCCCATAATGTATACCAGAAATTTACCGGAAAAAAAACCGTAAATATCCGAACACATTCGTCTATAGACAAAAATTGGTCGTCCATAGACAAAACACACACTCGGCGAATCATTGGCCGTTATGTCTGGACGAGGCTTATCCCCTCGTCCACAGTCCACATATATCGGCCAATGACTCGGCGAGTCGTTGGCCGAACGTTCACCCGAGTGCACAGATTATATATATGCACTTGGGGCACAGATTATATAAATAAAAAAAACTTGAGGAGTCACGGGACACCCGGATGGAACGAAGTTCCCACGATTTATTATTTACAAAAAACCTGTTGTATACACTCAACAAAAATAATCGTCGCGAAATCAAAACTCAACAAAAATATCTCCCCCCTTTAAAGTAGTAAGTCTCCAAGACCGCTGTAGCGGCTGTAACGTTTAACTCAACTTTTTTTCGGGCCGCTATAGCGGTCGGGACGTTTGAGTGGATAGCAAAAAGTGTCGAATTTTTTCCGTCTAGTCCCCTTTCACAACTACAACGCGCGATAAGGAACTTCGTTCCAAAAATAAGGAAAATTTAACTTGTTTCAAGTACTTATTCTCACAAAATGGCTTCAAATGATCTATGATTGATTAATATTCAAAATATTATTTAAGTCGTTAGCTATGGCTAGGAGCCCACAAAATGTATACCAGAAATTCACCGGAAAAAAAACCGTAAAAATATCCGAAGACATTCATCTACATTCGTCTATAGACAAAAATTGATCGTCCATAGACAAAACACACACTCGGCGAATCATCGGCCGGCATATGAGGACGAGCCATAATAATTAGGATCGACGGAATCGTCGAATAGAAACAGGTACAATAAAACGGCAGACGTGTATAATAATGGAATATAATAGGGGGTCGGTAGGCGTCAGGCGGGCGGGCGCGGCAGCGGCGGCGGCACGAGTGGCGCGGCGCGCAGGTACGGGTGCGCGGCGGCGGCGCGCGCGGGCAGGCGCCGCGCCGGCTCGTAGCGCAGCATGCCGGCGAACAGGTCGGCGGCGTGCGGGTCGGCGCGCGCGGCGGCCGGCAGCAGCGAGGCGGCGCCGCCGCGCGCGCCGGGCCAGCGCGGGAACGAGGCGCGGTAGTCGGGCAGGCGGCGCGCCGCGTCCCACACGCCGCCGGCGCCGGGCGTGCCGAGCGCGCGGAACACGCGGAACAGCTGGTCGATCTCGCTGTCGCCCGGGAACAGCGTGCGGCCGCCGGCCATCTCGGCGTGGATGCAGGCCAGGCTCCACACGTCCACGGCGGTCGAGTAGTACTTGGCGCCGAGCAGGATCTCGGGCGCGCGGTACCACAGCGTGACCACCTCGTGCGTGTAGGCGCGCACGGGGATGCCGAAGGCGCGCGCGAGCCCGAAGTCCGCCAGCTTGACGCCGCCGCGCTCGTCCACGAGCAGGTTCTGCGGCTTGAGGTCGCGGTGCAGCACGCGGTGCGCGTGGCAGTACGCGACGCCCTCGGTCAGCTGGCGCATGTAGCTCTGCGGACGGACGGGGGCGGTCAGCGGGGGCGGCCGGGGAGGGCGCCGCGCGCCCGGCCGCCGCCCGCGGGCCTCACCTTGACGAGGTCGAGGGGCAGCGGGCCCTTGACGAGGTCCATGAGCCGCTTGAGGTCCATGTGCAGGAACTCGAACACGAGGAACAGCTTGTTGTCGGTGAGCAGCACGTCCAGCAGCCGCACCACGCTCGGGTGGTGCAGCTCGCGCAGGACGGAGATCTCGCGCAGCGCCGTGGACGGCACGCCCTCCGGCTCGCTGGAAACGACGGCTCGCTTATCTTTCATCGACGGTATCTTTTCTCTAAATGTACAGGGTCTTTGGTTATTCGGTACGTTGGTGTATAGGGCCTCACCGGGGAGGTCTTTGGCCGTGTTTTGAGCGCAATATATGTTCCGCGAAAATTTACGGTTTCGAGTTATTTAAATTTTTTCGAAATACCGAGGTGACAATTAAAAAAATAATCCTGTTTAATTGTTTATTTTTATTATCTCATTAGAATATTATTTTAATTATTTAATCAATTTAAATCTTATTTATGACATTATAAAAAAAGAAGAGAAGTTTTTTGCAAAATTTCTCAAAAAAATCATAGAATAAATTTAAGGCAGATTTTTTTGAAAAACATCGTCGTTTCCGTGTCTTTCATCTGAGATATCAAAATTAAGAATCGGATAAGAAATTATTAAAATTTTGAGGTCACAAGTTACCAAGGAAGCTCTAAATGCTGAAATTGTCCTTGAAAATGCTACATACAAATTGTCTCAAACAACTGTAATGAGGTAATAATATGAAATCTTATGTTCTGGTTATAACTTATAACTGCTTATCTTACTTATTGCTTCATTTTGACGGCTACGGATAATATTTACCATCGCTTTAAATTTCCATACATTTTGTATGAACTAGTTCTAGGAAAAATGCAGTATTTTAGAGATGCTATAGTGACTTGTCACTTCGAGATTTTTGTAATTCCTTATCCGATTCTTAATTTTGATATCTCGGATGAAAGCCACTGAAATGTAGATGTTTTTCAAAAAATCTGCCTAAAATTTTATACTATGATTTTTTGGGAAATTTTGCAATTTAGGTTCAAAGTATTCATAAAATTTTCTAAATTTTGTTAGTACTCCCCTTCTATTTTTATATTGTGATAAATTAGTAATTAATTAAAATAATATTCTGATATTTTGTCCACGTAATGATATAATACAAAATAAATACTTATACAGGGTTATTTTTTATGATTTTAGAAGTGAAACTTCTTTATCGGCGTTGGAAAAAATTTACCGTCACATTTTTTCGGTTACGCGTCACGGTTACGCGTCACATTTTTCAGTTACGCGCCGTCTATCTTTTGTTTCTTACCCCTACCACGGTTGGTTCAGACGAAGAGTACTTTCACTTTCTCCAATGAACATGAATTTAAAAAATTTATAAATTTAAATTTAATTTAATTAAAGAAGTTTCACTTCTTACGTGTGTAAACTAGTACACGCACAAATTTTTTTTTTTAAATAGTCACGTCGATTTTTCGAATAAATTTAAAATCTCGAAAACCGTAAATTTTCGCGGAACATATATATTGCGCTCAAAACATGGCCAAAGACCTCCCCAATAAGGCCCTATACACCAATGTACTGAATAACCAAAGACCCTGTATAAAAGGAAAGAGTGACTGACCAACCAATCTATCAACGCACAGCCCAAACCGCCGGACGCATTGAGTTGAAATTTGGGATATAGGTAGATTATAAGGCGAAGACATCCGCTAAGAAAGGAAAGGAATTTTCGAAAATTCAACTCCTAGGTGTGGAGACAGGGGGCCCGAAGTCAAATAAGAAAAATCAACTCATAGCCTAAACCAAAGAATTGAGTTGAAACTTGGTATAACAGGTAGGTTTTATGACGTAAACTTCCACTATGAAAAGATTTTTAGGGTTCCGTACCTCAAAAGGAAAAAACGGAAACCTTATAGGATCACTTTGTTGTCCGTCCGTCCGTCTGTCTGTCTGTCAAGACCCTTTTTCTCAGGAACGCGTGTAGGTATCAAGCTGAAATTTATAGAAAATAGGTCTACTGCCTCTTTGAGAAGTGAAAAAATCAAACTTCTAGGCCAACGCAATCAAAAGATATAGTCGAATATGACATATTTTTACCAGTTCTTAAAGTATCATAAAACAAGTGAAATTTTAAAAATACTTTTTAAAAACAAGCTTTAATTATTATTATCGTCTTGTATCATAAAGTACTCGTCAAGACGAATCAAATGAGCCCAAACTCGATGGGGTTGCGTTGTTTTATGACGGAGTTCCTATGGCCACCTTCCAGCTCCATCATCAAATCAGCTCGATGTCATAAAAATATTGCATTGTCATCCGATTTACACATGCATGCAAATTTTCAGCTCAATTGGAAACCGGGAAGTGGGTCAAATTAAACTTGCAAGATTTGATTACAGACAGACAGACAGACAGACAGACAACAGACAGGTGAAAGTAATACAAGTGAAATTTAAAAAATACTTTTTAAAAACAAGCTTTAATTATTGTTATCATCTTGCATCATAAAGTACTCGTCAAGACAAATCAAATGAGCCCAAACTCGATGGGGTTGCGTTGTTTTATGACAGAGTTCCTATGGCCACCTTCCAGCTCCATCATCAGATCAGCTCGATGTCATAAAAATATTGCATTGTCATCCGATTTACACACGCATGCAAATTTTCAGCTCAATTGGAAACCGGGAAGTGGGTCAAATTAAACTTGCAAGATTTGATTACAGACAGACAGACAGACAGACAGACAGACAGACAGACAGACAACAGACAGGTGAAAGTAATATAAAGCTTGTAATAAAGCTTGTAATAACTAGTGGACCTGCGCACACTTTGTTGTGTTAATAGAAAATGATCACTATTTCTCTACTATATGATGCATGTGTTATATATGTATAAGGGTGATTCTACTGTAAGAGGTAATCCCACCAAAAACATTCTGTAAAAACTAGCCAAGTCTCGATGGAGCTGCTTGTTTATCTCTAAAAAATAATGAAATCTAGACAAAGTCGTGCGAAGTCTAAGATTTCTTACTGCGATTTCTTTATTATTATAGTTAATGTTGTGTGACTTGGCCGTTGAAAGGAAGACAAGGGTATTATACCTACCAGGTGCTCCATGACACCATTGCACCAGTCTGTCCGCTAACCATTCATGATAGAAAATTGCCACTTGGAAAACGTTGATTGAATAACCAGTCAATTGTAGGCTTGATAAAGCTGCGTATTTCAATAATACTTATGTTTAGGCGATCCAAGTGTCATGAAGCATCCGGTTTTGTACCCTTCAACGGCCAAGTCACACAACATTAACTATAATAATAAAGAAATCGCAGTAAGAAATCTTAGACTTGGCACGACTTTGTCTAGATTTCATTATTTTTTAGAGATAAACAAGCAGCTCCATCGAGACTTGGCTAGTTTTTACAGAATGTTTTTGGTGGGATTTCACTTCTTTTTGTAGAAACGCTATATTATAAGGTTACTATAAGGCCGACAGGCAGACAGGCGAAAGTAAATAAAAGCTTTATACAATTTTAACCATTGACTGCAAATGTAACTTTGTAATCCTATACATTTATATGAGATTACAAAGTTATTTATGCAGATGAATTATCTCGAAAACGAGACCGAAATTGCATATTTTTTTAGTTTTCCTATGGCTTATACAATAAATTCTAAGTATATACCAAATTTCAGCTCTCTGAGTTTATGGGAAGTACTAGTTCTATTTTGATGATCATGAGTGAGTGAGTGAGTGAGTGAATGAGTGAGTGTCGAAAATGCGAAACTTTGCTTTCGCTTAACTTCAGAACTTAATGACCTACAGACTTGAAATTTTGGATTTTAAGTATGTAGTTATAGCTTACTGGATGACGAAAATTTCTGTGTTCTGGTCTTATCCAGAGGTTCTCAAATAGAGGTCTGAAAATGCGGCGAAATGGTCCCTGTAAAGGATGGTACGGCAGTGCTTGCTTCGCGCTCGACTTGGCGGGGGCACTGCCGTGCCCCCAGATTTGTTGTATGAAGAGACGGCTCGGCGTTTTTTATAATATTTTTACAAACAACAATAACAACATACACAAACAATTATACATACAATTATAACATTTATTAAATGGAAACTTTTAAGTTCAAAAGGTTTTCAAAGTGGAACAGTCAATTTTTTGGTTTTATCTCGTTTTTTAACCCCCGACGCAAAAACGACGGGGTGTTATAAGTTTGACGTGTCTGTCTGTCTGTCTGTGTGTGTGTGTGTGTGTGTGTGTGTGTGTGTGTGTGTGTGTGTGTGTGTGTGTATGTGTCTGTCTGTGGCATCGTAGCTCCCAAACGGATGAACGGATTTTGATTTAGTTTTTTTTGTTTGAAAGTAGAGTTAGTCGAGAGTGTTCTTAGCTATGTTTGGTGGAAATCGGTCCAAGATGGCCGCCGCTACAAAATGGCGGATTACTTTTTTCTTCCACGACCCCCTCAATATGGGTATCAAATGAAAGGGCTTAACGAGTAGAATACAGCCCACTATATAAAATTTAAAATCCAAGATGGCCGCCATCAAAAAATGGTGAATTACGTATTGCGTTGGGGGTTTTTTAAATTTTTAATTTAATTCACTTGTTCAGTGACCAGTGTAAATACTCAGTACAGGGTAGAGACAAGATGCATAATACCCCTATGCAGTAGTAGTAATTTTTTTTCTTGGTGCCATTTCTGTAAAACAAATCATATTAAATTTAAAGTTAAGCTATACACAATGACAAGTAAAGGTTCAAAATGAGGAACAATAATGAAAACATATACAATTGTATCTCCCCTGGACAGTTTTTCATCAAAAGAGCCAGGGAAAATACGCCAGGGGAGGGTACATTTTCTATTATTATCTAAAATAGCAGTAAATGTATTTGTCGTACGCAATTCACATACAAATGTAACAATGTATGCACTATTTATAGTTAACATTTATGTTAATATTAGTATTTTAACAAATAATTGCTGATTAAAACTTACTAGAGAAAACTCTGTTTTCACTGTCCATTTCAACACCCAGCAAGCGGCGTGACTACAATGGCCATTAAAAAAACTGCACAGTCGTCTTATGCTAGCTTTACGTTATATTCTATGCACTCAAGGTCACAACTTTTACAAACTAGCAAAACAAAACTGATTTTGAAACGAAAACAAAAAACCAGGGGACGAGACACAAAACACGGGGGACAAATTTCAGCGTTGATATTATTTATGAACATTCGGAATATAAGTAATTTAACTTATAAGACAATATATGTCAGCGTGGTAGTAGCCAATGGTTCTCCTTGGATCAGGAGGTGGTTGGATGGCAGATATAATTTGTCAGAACGGTCGAGCAGTCGATTTATTATTTTAGTATTATTATGTCGCTCTTTAACACGGGCTAAGCCCGGGCCTTTTTATAGGCGTACACGGAGACAAAAAGTCCAATATTATTATTATTACGAGCCTATACTGTCCCACTGCTGGGCAAAGGCCTCCCCCAAGTCCCTCCATAATTCACGATCCAGTGCCGCCTCTTGCCAGCCCGCGTGGTATGTGACTAAGTCATCGCGCCATCGCTTTCGAGGACGGCCCCGGCGGCGCTTTCCATCTTCCGGTACCCATTCTGTGGTGACCTTTGCCCAGCGATCAGGATGCATTCGGATGGTATGACCCGCCCAGCTCCACTTCAGACTGGCAGCCTTGATCCCCACGTCTGTTATGCCCGTTTTTGAGCGCAATATGGTGTTACGCAGTCTGTCGGTTCTTTTTACACCCAAGATGCTGCGCTCCATTGCTCTTTGGCAAACCCCAAGGCGGAATTTTTGCGATTCGGTCAGTTACCAAGATTGGGCACCATAGGTTAGGATGGGCAAAATACACATGTCGATAAGCCTTCGCTTCAGGGAGATTGGCAAATCTCCCTTCATTAGCGTCTTCATGGACCAGTAGCTCCTCCAGGCGTTATCAATACGGCGTTCTATTTCTTTTTCCTGCCTGTTTTGGAAAGATACTAACTGGCCCAAGTAGATGTACTCATCAACATACTGTATTTCCACCCCACCAGTACCCTACGTCTCGTGCTGTTGGTCATCAGTTGGGTTTTGGACCGATTCATCGCTAGTCCCACCTCGAGGCTTGCAGCGCTAAGCTCTTGGAGCATTGTTTGTAATTCCAGGGCTGTAGAGGCGAACAGGATAATGTCATCGGCAAATCGGAGATTTGTTAATCTTCGACTGTCAACAACAATTCCTTTGTTTGACCATGAGGCTGCCAGTTTGCGAAATACTACTTCGAGTACGCTGGTGAAAAGTTTGGGAGATAGTGGGCCACCTTGTTTTACTCCTTTAGGAATTTGGAATGTGGGTCCTGTAGTATGTAGTTTTATATTTGCTGAACTGTTGCTGTAAATGATTTTAAGGAGATCAATAAATGTGGGATCAATGTCTTGATTATGAAGAGCGGTGAATATTGCGGGTTGTTTTACGCTATCAAAGGCCTTCGTGTAATCTACGAAAGCAAGATAGAGGGGTTTGTTGTATTCTGTATATTTCTCGAGGAGTTGGGTAAGTGTTTGCAGGTGGTCGGTGGTGGAGAAAAAATGGCGGAATCCAGCTTGTTCAGGTGGTTGCTGTTGATCTAGTTTCCCATCGATGCGGTTCAAAACTATCTTAATGAATGCTTTATATAGATGTGTAACCAAACTTACCGCTGGAAAGATGAGGTGGAAAGGGATTTGCACGCCCTGAAAGTTGAAAACTGGCGGGAAGTGGCACAGGACAGAACCAGTTGGAGGCTCTTATTGTCGGAGGCCAAAACTCACTTTGGGTTCTCGCGCCAACGTAGTAAGTAACCAAACTTATTGGACGATAATTGCCAATATCACTTTTGTCGCCTTTTTTATGGAGCAGTATTAGGTTTGAGTGGCACATATTTTTCGGAAATTTACCATTTTGAAGAATTTTATTAAATATATTTATAATGTGTGGCAATAAAGTGGGCGAACCTATTTTGAGCATTTCGGTACTGATATCATCTTCACCAGGACTTCTTCTATAAGGCATGCTGGTTAATGTTTTATTTACCTCTAATTTAGTTATTTCAGGGATGGTATCAGGACAGATATAGTTAATAGTATTTTGTTCTTTATGTGAGCTATCATGATATAAGGATTTGTAAAAATTTGTTGAAATTTCCATTATTTTGACTCGGTTATAGTGAGTCTTGCCTTCTTCGTCTTTCAAACTGTTAATCCAAGATTTACCTTTAGTTATTCCTTGTTTTAAAACTTTTAGATGATGTATGATTTTCTAACGCTGTTTTAACTAAACGGGTGTTTAGATTCCTGATGTCATTTTCTAATATTTTGCTTAACTTTCTTGTCTATTTCTCTGTATTCTTTCTTCAATTAGGTCTATAGTTTGTGTTGTAAGTTTATGTTTTGTTTTGGACTGCTTTTTAATCTTTTTACTACTTTTGCAAATTCCTGTTATAATGGCATTGTAATGTGTTTCTGCATCGGTTTCGTCTAGTTTAAGGGTACTGAAATGATTTGAGAGTTCTATATTGAATTGTTCTGAGTTATTGATTAGGGTTTCTTTTGATTGATTGTAAATGTATTTGGTAAAGGTTTTGGCACGGTGTATTTTAAATTTAAATCTTAGTCGAGTCCTGAGTGGACGGTGATCGGAGCTGTATTTGATTTTATTGATCGTACCAACATCATTAATAATGTTCTTGTCTGAAGGTAGTATGAAATCAATTTCGTTGCGTGTTTCTCCGTCCGGTGATACCCAAGTCCACCGTCTTTGTAACTGTTTGTGGAAGAAACTGTTGGCTACGTATAAGTTTTGTCCAAATGAGAATTGTAACAGGCGGGCTCCTCTTTCGTTACAGGATCCTAAACAGTGTTTACCGAGAATAGTACTGTTGTCTAGATCTTGCCTACAACCTACTTTTGAATTGAAGTCGCCTATTAATGGAATATATCCAAGTTCCTCTGTTTTCATCGCAAGCTTTGTTTAGTAAGTCATAAAAGTCTTCCACGTCTTCGTCGGAGTAAGCAGATGTTGGCGCATAAACTTGTATTAATGTTAGTGTTTTCTTGGGTGTCAGACGGAATTTTAGTACTGTGATACGTTCTGAATATTCAATAAATTCTATTATATTGTCCTTCCACTTCTTTGCCACTAGAAATCCTACACCATGCTGTCCACTAGTTTCGCCATAGTGAAAGAATATAGCGTCATCCCTCTCCTCTGTGTTCGCCTTCACGTCTGACCTCAGCTAGTCCTACTATATCCCAGTTGATATCTTTAAGCGCGTTTTCTAGTTCAATTAGACGTTCACTTTTAAAAGTGTGCGAACATTGTATGTTTTATTTTAGTAATTATTTTTAATTATTGTGAAGAGTTTTGGAGGAGTCCATCCACCTTTAAAGTGTTGGCTGATCCAAAATATAAATAATATCCACCATCTCATCATATTCCCTGTCATAATATATTATACGGAATATAAGTAATTAAGTTATTGTTCTGTATAAAATTACCGATGATTAAGTTTTTATTGAATTTTAATACATTCATAATAACTGGTTTAGAAATAAATTCGGTTTGGGGACAAACCAGGGGACAGACTTTTTTGTAATATTCGAACTTATTGTGACTAAACTAATGTACATTTCTGTGATAAATGTAAGTGCCCATGTAGTAAACATTTAGTTTTAAGCAATAAAAGCCTGGATTTCAGACACTGAGGAATTCGACGTGACTTCAGTATGTTGTCTAATTCTACACTACTTACTAAATTTTAATTGTTTTCTTTAAGAAAATTTCTTGTTGTCTGTTACAGTTTGTCTTAAGAGCGTATATAATATCGAGTGACGACTCTCTCGCTCGCACAATTTGACAAATTTTGAAATATAAATTCAAGGAATTAATTTATTGAAAATTCCTCTATACAAGTCCTGCATAATATTATTGCACACATTTTAAAAGTGTTTTCAGTGAGATATATAAAAAATGGGATGAGGAGCGATGTCGAAAAAGATTTTTTTTTTCAAAAAATCACATTATTCCATTTTTTAATATATCTCACTGAAAACACTTTTAAAATGTGTGCAATAATATTATGCAGGACTTGTATAGAGGAATTTTCAATAAATTAATTCCTTGAATTTATATTTCAAAATTTGTCAAATTGTGCGAGCGAGAGAGTCGTCACTTGATATATACGCTCTTAACATTGGTTAGAAAATAAGGTCGATTATATATATTTGTGATTTTACTTTTATAAACTACGTAGGTACCTTCATCTTACTAATATTATAAATGTGAGTTTGTAAGAATAGATGTATGTTTGTTACTCTTTCACGTCTGAACGGGTCAACCGTTTGATCTGAAATTTGGAATAGAGTTAGCTTAGACCCTGGAATAACATAGGCTACAGTATAGAGGGTAAAACCGCTGGGCGCAGCTAGTATTACTAAATATATTTTCTAGGCCAGCGTTTTATAGTTGGAGGTGACTGGAACACAAAGAATATCCATTGGGGCTCTAGACTGACAAACACGAGAGGTAGAGAACTCAAGAAAAGTCTTGAAAAAAATAACCTTACTGCAATTTCAACAGCAGAGCCCACCAACTGGCCTAGCGATCCAAACAGACTGCCAGACGTCATCGACTTTTTCATTATGAAGGGATTATCAAGACTATTTCATAACGTACAAACATGCCTCGAAGTAAACTCAAACCATGTGCCGGTAATACTGACAATTGGAACCACAGTAATAAACATTACAAAACCAACAAAGCTATATAACAAGAGAACGGACTGGGACTCGTTTAGGGAACTTGTACACCAGAGGCTGATCCTACAAATAGCTCTTAAAACAGAATTAGACATTGAGGAAGCGGCAAAGACAATAACCACAACCATTCAAGAGTGTTGCTGGCAGTGTACTCCGGAAACTGCAGAGTCTCCACCTCAATGTAAAGTCTATTCTGAAAATATACGACGGAAAATAAGAGATAAAAGGAGACTACGACGAGTGTGGCACACAAGTAGACATCCAAGCGACAAAACTGAGTTAAACAAAGCTTCTAAAGAACTGAAGACCCTAATAATAGAAGCCAATGACACAGCTTTACAAACTCATCTTGAGGGCCTCACAGCAACAAAAGCGACGAACTATTCACTGTGGAAAGCATGCAAAAATGTCGACCGCCCGTTATACCACAAGCCACCAATACGTACGATGAATGGAGAATGGGCTAGATCTGAGCAAGATAAAGCAGAAGAATTCGCTAAACATCTGAGCCAAGTTTTTCAGCCAAACAGTGCTGCGTCTACCACAGGAGAATTAGATATCGACTCAATTCTCAACCAGGACCTGCAGCTTGATCTTCCCCTTAAACTGGTTACGCCTAAAGAAATTATTAGACGTATCAAATCTATGGATAATAATAAGGCTCCGGGATTCGACCTCATCGATAAAACAGTTCTAGAAAATCTGCCCCACAAAGCCATAGTGTACCTAACCGTACTCTTCAACGATATATTGAGGTTGGGTTACTTCCCTGATCTGTGGAAAGTCTCCCAGGTAATATTGACTCATAAACCCGGCAAACCTCCACATGAAGTAACTTCCTACAGACCAATTAGCCTGCTACCCATCACATCCAAACTCTTTGAGAAATGTCTGCTCTATAGACTTAACAATATTCTAGGAGAAAAATCAATTATTCCCGACCACCAGTTCGGTTTTCGGAGTGAACACTCTACCATAGAGCAGGTCCATAGAGTATGCAGAAGAATCCGGAAATCATTCGAGTTGAAAGAATACTGTTCAGCGGCATTCCTCGATGTGCAACAGGCCTTCGATAGAGTATGGCACAAAGGACTCTTATGTAAAATAAAATCGTTACTACCCCACACATTTTATGGAATCTTAAAATCGTATATATCCAACAGAATATTCCAAGTAAGAGAAGGTCAGTGTTCCATGAAATAGGCGCAGGAGTGCCCCAAGGGTCAGTACTTGGACCTGTACTATATACGTTGTTTACATCGGACCTTCCACAAAACGCAGATACTATGATCGCTACCTTTGCCGACGATACCGCTCTACTCGCCTCTAATAAATGTCCGATTGAGGCGTCAAAAACACTACAGAAAAGCCTTGACGAAGTGGAGAAGTGGCAAGACAAGTGGAGAATTGCCGTCAGTGCAAGCAAGTCAACACATATCACATTCACACTCCGTAAGGAAGACTGTGCACCTGTCACCCTGAACGGCGCGCAACTACCACATCAAACAACTGTGCGATACTTGGGCATGCACTTGGACCGGAGACTCACATGGCAGAAACACATTAAAACCAAAAGAGATGAGATCAACATAAAGTACAAAGGTCTCTATAGGCTGATGGGAAGAAACTCGAAGCTCACAATAGACAATAAACTCCTCATCTACAAAACCATGATAAAGCCAATCTGGACATACGGCATACAATTGTGGGGTGCTGCCAGCTCTAGCAATCTAACAATGATGCAAAGGATGCAAAATAGCATACTAAAACAGATATCGAATGCACCATGGTTCATTAAAACAACAGAGCTACATGAAATGCTCGATATGCCAACAATTGCACAAGAAATTGTCTCAAATTGCAAATAATATAAATCAAGACTACAAAAACACCCAAATGAACTTGCAGGCCAACTTACAATGCCAGAAATAATTCGCCGTCTTAAAAAGAAGCGAGACGTCTTCGATCAGGATAGTCAGCAGACTGACTAAACATGTGAAAGGGCTGTATCCCGCTGGGGGTAGCAACCTACTCGACAATAACCACCACCACATCTGCTTATAGCCAGAAAGGCTGATCGCAAGATAATAAAGAGAAAAAAAAAAAAAAATTAGTAGTGAGTAGTGACACTTGATTAACTCATTTATACTAAAACTTGAAAATCATCCTGATTTGATCAATCCGGCTGGATCCGGTCGGATCCGACCAGATTGATGGAAATCAAATACAAATTATTTATTCGTAGTTTTTAGGTACACGTCATACACAGTTGCATATACATATTTGTAAAAAATGTAGTCATCACATTGATTCAAAAATAATTGCAATAAATTTATATTGATTATAATTATCTAATAACAAAATAATAAGAATTATAATAATAATAATTAGACTGTTTCATATATAATGTCATGTGACTGCAATTATGGCAACAGGGGTCACGCATGAGGAAGCCGTAGAAAAGATTCAAACAGCTGTAAACACCATCTATGGTTGGACGAAGAAATGGAAAATCAGATTGAACGAATCTAAGTCCGTTCACATAGACTTCACTAACAAAAAGTCTGTATATCACCCGGTTTTCATCAATAACACGGCTATACCATACGAGAATACTGCCAAATACTTGGGAATGACTCTAGACGCAAAGCTTCGCTGGAGAGCTCACGTCAAGAAGAAACGGAATGAACTAGAACTCCGTTATAGGGCAATGAACTGGCTGCTTGGAAGACATTCTAAGTTGTCAATTCATAACAAACTGCTCCTATACAAACAAGTCCTCGTTCCTATTTGGACTTATGGCATCCAGTTGTGGGGATGTGCTAAAGACAATAATGTGGAAATTATCCAACGCTTTCAAAATAAATTGCTGAGGGGTATAGTGAACACTCCTTGGTTCATAAGAAACGATGATCTCCATCACGATCTAGATGTGGATCTCATGTCCAACGTCATCAAAAAGTTCGCGGAAGCCCACCAGCGACGGCTCCACCATCACGTGAACGTTGAGACCATCCAGCTCCTCGACACCACGGAACTAGTAAGGAGACTCAAAAGGACAAAACCTTTCGAGTTAGTTTAAGTGTAGTGTTTAGTGAAATTATATAGTGTTAGTGCTGTGTACAAAGAACACAAGAACAAAGTGTCTTAACTATGATAGAGACAGTAAGAATACGTGTTATTGGACACTTTCTTAGATTATCTCATTTTAGCAATATAAGTAAGAACTAAATTACTTATTAGTCTAATAAGGCTAGATTGTAATATATTGATATACTTACCTATACTGTGAGTGTATCATAAAAAAAATATATATATATATATATATATAATGTCAAAACCAAGATATTAGATTAATAACTAAACTAAATCATCGATTTTAATTCAATTGTTGTAGGTAATTAAATAGTAAGGTTTAACCTTTTGACCGCCAAAGTCACCTATACTTGACAAGTACTTGCGGGTCCTGTACTCCAACAACGTCTATAGACGACAAAAAACCCAGTCTTAATAAAGTGATATAAAAATATTTATTGACTCTTGGCAACACTAGTTCTTTCGTAGGTATTTTTTTTTAAATTGTGCCTTGGCGCACAGGGCACGAAAATGCGTTTGTGCCGTGGCGTTCAAAAGGTTAAAGTTTATTTTAGATTTAAAAATTCATTGTAACTATATAAAGTTTGCTCAATAAGCCAGCGTCGTAGGCGTAACTAAAAGCATGTGATAGTTTTAGTGGCAATCACGTCTCACCCATGATGTGAGTGAGCTTACAGCTTTATCCGGCCGGATTGAAAATGACACCGTATTGCAATCCCTAATAGGGACAGCTGTCTGTCCCTCGCAGGAAGCAACTTTATTTTATACTATGTAGTGATGAGGACTTACTTTTCAAGCTTGATTTTCTTTAACGCTATCTCTTGTCCAGTGATACGGTCTTTTGCTTTATAAACGACTCCATATGTTCCCTCGCCAATTTTCTCAACTCTTGAAAAATTTTCCATGATTTACTATCGCTGGCGGCTGAAAATCATATTACCCATTATTACTATTTGCAAAACAATAAAAAGTGATTAAATTTTTCCCACTCTGCGGTGAGCTAGCGCTTTACCTTTTTTTTATAATTCATAATAACATTGTAATAGGGTTTTATTCACGAAATATTTGAGGAATTTGCAAATACATTTTCATATTGTGAAGTTATGTGGATTTTAAAAACATAGTATAATCAAAAATACACAATTAACACATTTTATTTCAATATTTCTGTCTTGAAAGAATCAAGAAGCAGCCGCAATTTGACATTTGTATACTATTGACACAATTTGACAATTGTATTAAAAAACGCGCGAAATTAGTTTTTTTCTAAAACTACCATAGACTATAATAATACTAAGAGGAGTTTTGATTTCACCTTTCTCTGTCTACGGATTTCACTCTAAAAATAATTATTATGTATCGTCCACACTGTGCGGCCAATAATTCGCCGCAGATACTGTCGCCTGCTGTCATTTAGAAAAAAAAAACATGTGAACAGTATACCAGTATATTCATATATAGTACTCTGTGCAGTAAACCACAGATATAATAATAATCTGAAAAGTAAACAATTCTATAGAGTGCCGATGAAATATTATTATAAATTATAAGTTTTAAGAAGTTGCATGGCTAATTGATTAAAAATTATTACATTTTAACAATCACCATGTCCATTGAAATAGAATCTGCCGAGTAAGTAACTTGATGGAGCTAATATAAAATAATACTGCCAAATACTTGGGAATGACTCTAGACGCAAAGCTTCGCTGGAGAGCTCACGTCAAGAAGAAACGGAATGAACTAGAACTCCGTTATAGGGCAATGAACTGGCTGCTTGGAAGACATTCTAAGTTGTCAATTCATAACAAACTGCTCCTATACAAACAAGTCCTCGTTCCTATTTGGACTTATGGCATCCAGTTGTGGGGATGTGCTAAAGACAATAATGTGGAAATTATCCAACGCTTTCAAAATAAATTGCTGAGGGGTATAGTGAACACTCCTTGGTTCATAAGAAACGATGATCTCCATCACGATCTAGATGTGGATCTCATGTCCAACGTCATCAAAAAGTTCGCGGAAGCCCACCAGCGACGGCTCCACCATCACGTGAACGTTGAGACCATCCAGCTCCTCGACACCACGGAACTAGTAAGGAGACTCAAAAGGACAAAACCTTTCGAGTTAGTTTAAGTGTAGTGTTTAGTGAAATTATATAGTGTTAGTGCTGTGTACAAAGAACACAAGAACAAAGTGTCTTAACTATGATAGAGACAGTAAGAATACGTGTTATTGGACACTTTCTTAGATTATCTCATTTTAGCAATATAAGTAAGAACTAAATTACTTATTAGTCTAATAAGGCTAGATTGTAATATATTGATATACTTACCTATACTGTGAGTGTATCATAAAAAAAATATATATATATATATATAATGTCAAAACCAAGATATTAGATTAATAACTAAACTAAATCATCGATTTTAATTCAATTGTTGTAGGTAATTAAATAGTAAGGTTTAACCTTTTGACCGCCAAAGTCACCTATACTTGACAAGTACTTGCGGGTCCTGTACTCCAACAACGTCTATAGACGACAAAAAACCCAGTCTTAATAAAGTGATATAAAAATATTTATTGACTCTTGGCAACACTAGTTCTTTCGTAGGTATTTTTTTTTAAATTGTGCCTTGGCGCACAGGGCACGAAAATGCGTTTGTGCCGTGGCGTTCAAAAGGTTAAAGTTTATTTTAGATTTAAAAATTCATTGTAACTATATAAAGTTTGCTCAATAAGCCAGCGTCGTAGGCGTAACTAAAAGCATGTGATAGTTTTAGTGGCAATCACGTCTCACCCATGATGTGAGTGAGCTTACAGCTTTATCCGGCCGGATTGAAAATGACACCGGATTGCAATCCCTAATAGGGACAGCTGTCTGTCCCTCGCAGGAAGCAACTTTATTTTATACTATGTAGTGATGAGGACTTACTTTTCAAGCTTGATTTTCTTTAACGCTATCTCTTGTCCAGTGATACGGTCTTTTGCTTTATAAACGACTCCATATGTTCCCTCGCCAATTTTCTCAACTCTTGAAAAATTTTCCATGATTTACTATCGCTGGCGGCTGAAAATCATATTACCCATTATTACTATTTGCAAAACAATAAAAAGTGATTAAATTTTTCCCACTCTGCGGTGAGCTAGCGCTTTACCTTTTTTTTATAATTCATAATAACATTGTAATAGGGTTTTATTCACGAAATATTTGAGGAATTTGCAAATACATTTTCATATTGTGAAGTTATGTGGATTTTAAAAACATAGTATAATCAAAAATACACAATTAACACATTTTATTTCAATATTTCTGTCTTGAAAGAATCAAGAAGCAGCCGCAATTTGACATTTGTATACTATTGACACAATTTGACAATTGTATCCCACCAAAAACATTCTGTAAAAAACTAGCCAAGTCTCGATGGAGCTGCTTGTTTATCTCTAAAAAATAATGAAATCTAGACAAAGTCGTGCCAAGTCTAAGATTTCTTACTGCGATTTCTTTATTATTATAGTTAATGTTGTGTGACTTGGCCGTTGAAAGGTAGACAAGGGTATTATACCAGGTGCTCCATGACACCATTGCACCAATCTGTCCGCTAACCATTCATGATAGAAAATTGCCACTTGGAAAACGTTGATTGAATAACCAGTCAATTGTAGGCTTGATAAAGCTGCGTATTTCAATAATACTTATGTTTAGGCGATCCAAGTGTCATGAAGCATCTGGTTTTGTACCCTTGTGTACCCTTCAACGGCCAAGTCACACAACATTAACTATAATAATAAAGAAATCGCAGTAAGAAATCTTAGACTTGGCACGACTTTGTCTAGATTTCATTATTTTTTAGAGATAAACAAGCAGCTCCATCGAGACTTGGCTAGTTTTTTACAGAATGTTTTTGGTGGGATTTCACTTCTTTTTGTAGAAACGCTATATTATAAGGTTACTATAAGGCCGACAGGCAGACAGGCGAAAGTAAATAAAAGCTTTATACAATTTTAACCATTGACTGCAAATGTAACTTTGTAATCCTATACATTTATATGAGATTACAAAGTTATTTATGCAGATGAATTATCTCGAAAACGAGACCGAAATTGCATGTTTTTTTAGTTTTCCTATGGCTTATACAATAAATTCTAAGTATATACCAAATTTCAGCTCTCTGAGTTTATGGGAAGTACTAGTTCTATTTTGATGATCATGAGTGAGTGAGTGAGTGAGTGAGTGAGTGAGTGAGTGTCGAAAATGCGAAACTTTGCTTTCGCTTAACTTCAGAACTTAATGACCTACAAACTTTAAATTTTGGATTTTAAGTATGTAGTTATAGCTTACTGGATGACGAAAATTTCTGTGTTCTGGTTTTATCCAGAGGTTCTCAAATAGGGGCCTGAAAATGCGGCGAAATGGTTCCTGTAAAGGATGGTACGGCAGTGCTTGCTTCGCGCTCGACTTGGCGGGGGCACTACCGTGCCCCCAGATTAAAAAACGCGCGAAATTAGTTTTTTTCTAAAACTACCATAGACTATAATAATACTAAGAGGAGTTTTGATTTCACCTTTCTCTGTCTACGGATTTCACTCTAAAAATAATTATTATGTATCGTCCACACTGTGCGGCCAATAATTCGCCGCAGATACTGTCGCCTGCTGTCATTTAGAAAAAAAAAACATGTGAACAGTAAACCAGTATATTCATATATAGTACTCTGTGCAGTAAACCACAGATATAATAATAATCTGAAAAGTAAACAATTCTATAGAGTGCCGATGAAATATTATTATAAATTATAAGTTTTAAGAAGTTGCATGGCTAATTGATTAAAAATTATTACATTTTAACAATCACCATGTCCATTGAAATAGAATCTGCCGAGTAAGTAACTTGATGGAGCTCGTTTGTACATAAATTTCTATAATAGTAACTATCAGTTTGTATTTTCTATCTTTATAACCTCAAAATTCCTTAACCATATAATAATTTACGAAATAAAGTAGTATCTATTACTTTAATACTTCGTAGTGGAATGCCGTCAGACTTATATTTCGAAACCCGGGGCGTATTAATGGGCGTTTGTGAAATTCAGTGAATGTAGGTTTACTACGTACTTATTGTTCTAGTGGCCTGCACTTCGTTGCTTGTAACAATTATTATCAGTGTTTCTCTGCTATAATATACATATAACCTTTCCTCTTGAATACCTCTATTTATTAAAAAAACCGCATCAAAATCTGTTGTGTAGTTTTTAAGATTTAATCATAGCAGATAGATGCGGAAGACACTTTTTGTACTATGTAGCGATTTGTATTTTCAACCCAAAGTAAAATAGATATTTGCATAGGCGGATTTAGGGGGGGGGGAGGGGCAGGGGGCCAAGGCGCCTCCAGAATCATTGTGGAGTTACGAATTTTGCACACAATTCATAGTCAAGATTATATTTTTTTTCTCGGCGCTCGCAGCAAGCTGCTTGCGCACTTTATTAAGGATATTTGACAGCGCTTACTTAATCACCCAAATCATCTGGCTACATGGCTAACATCCATAAACTATCCGAAGAGGCTAAAGAGACAGCACATCATGGAGCTCGACAAGTGATTGAAATCAAAGCAGGGAAATGATCGCTGGATTAATTCCCTGAAATGCCCAATACCTCTAACAAATCCGCTTATAGTTAGAGACTGATTGCAGATCTGAACGCAACACAAAAAAAAAAAAGGATATTTGAACTTTCTAACTGTTCAGAGTGAGCTATACACACACTTTTCATAGTAAAAATTAATCTAATCTAATATATAAAATTCTCGTGTCACAGTTTTCGTTGCCATACTCCTCCGAAACGGCTTGACCGATTTTGATGAAATTTTTTGTGCTTATCCGGTAGCTATGAGAATCGACCAACATTTATTTTTCATCACCATAAATGTTAGGGGTAGTCCACCCCTAAATTTTTTATTTTTATTTTTTAGACAAAATTTTTAATTTCTATTTTTTTATGATACAACGTACAAAAATACATACAATCCTCAATTTTCACCCTTCTACGATCAACCCTTATTTTTTAATAGCCATTTTTGTAATTTAATCATTTTTCCTCTCCGGTCGAAAACTGATCAATCGTCATTTAATTAAATAACTAATTAGTTATCCCCGCCAGATGTCTACAGGTGTCACTTCTGACCCAGTAAAAAGCACGGAGTAGGGATGAGAACGAAGCCGGTCTCCTTTCTTTCTCACTCCCTACACAGTTGTCGGCCATCATTATTGTTTATGCATCAAGTGTAGTAGTAACGTTGACAATTATTATTTTGCTATCTCAGTGTAACTCTCATATTAACTTTTAATCATTCCTATTTTATCAATAATAATTAAACTATCAATTTTGAGTGTATTTTGCACGATTAGTTAATCAAGTGATTTTATAACCTCAAAAGTACTCAACACGTGACA
Source organism: Hemithea aestivaria (assembly GCA_947507615.1). Classification (NCBI taxonomy): domain Eukaryota; kingdom Metazoa; phylum Arthropoda; class Insecta; order Lepidoptera; family Geometridae; genus Hemithea; species Hemithea aestivaria. Next base: position 17,783,228 of record OX382334.1, read on the forward strand.
CGAGCTTTCAATAACAACGGATTTTGTGTTGTAAGTATACTTTTTTTATTAATATCGAAAATGTTGTTGATCTTATAAAAATGTTATTTTAATTTAATTTTATTAAAAAAATGTAATTGAACAATTAAGATTTTCATAGTTTCAAAAAAATTAATCATTATGAATCTTTATTTTGAAATGTCAATGGAAATATTGGTTGTATGAAAAAATTATAAGAGACAATGTTTTCATAAAATTTAATTTTTTACTTTTGTTTGAAAAATTTTTCCATTAAATAATGCTTATTTCACGCATATACCACATTCTTACATACATACAATATACACATTCTAACATACATACATACTTCCAACTTCCAATAAGTAAGCTATTTTTTGTCTACACTAGAAATTACCTACTAGGAAATTATTTATATGGCAAAACAACGTTTGCCGGGTAAGCTAGTATTACATATATCTTTGATTTTCTGCACCTTGGCCCCCCCAGAACCAAATCCTGGATCCGCCCATGGTTATTTGTTATACAAGAGTGCAAAGTTGCTTTTTAATCGCATGCTCAGTTTGTATGATAGAAAGACTAGAGTGTGCTGAGGAGTTCAGGAATAGAGTGGTAGATAAAATGATAGAGATAAATGAAAGAAATGTGAATGAGTGTTTGATGGAGATGGCTGATTGTATGAGAAATGTGGCTAAGGAGGTTTTCAGACAATATAAGGGAAAAGGAAAAATTGACAAGGAAACGTGGTGGTGGAATGAAGAAATTCGGGCAGCATTAAAAGAAAAGAAAAATTCTCTTAAGGAATGGCAGAGTGTGGATGAAAGGGATAAAGAACTGAAAGGAATGAAAAGAGCTAGGTATAAAGAGTGTAAAAAGAAAGCTAAAAAGGCTGTAGCTATTGCGAGGGTTTCTGTACAAAATATACTGTACGAATCACTGGAGCGTCCAGAAGGACAAAAACACCTATACCGAATAGCGAAGACCTGAGAGAAGAATGCTAGATGTAACACAAATAAAATGCATAAAAGATGACCTGGGAAAAGTGTTGACGAATGATGAGGAAATTAAAAAAAGATGGAAAAACTATTTTGAAAGGTTGATGAATGAAGAGAATGATTGGAGTGGTGAGTTAAGGAATGAAGCAGTTAATCTAGGTGTTGTGAAAGAAGTGACTGTGGAAGAAGTGAAAATAGCTGTGCAAAGTATGAAAAATGGGAGAGCTACAGGACCGGATGGCATACCGATAGAAGTGTGGAAGTTTTTAAAATGTGACGGATGGAGTTGGCCGACTTTATTCTTCAATAAAATGCTACAAGAAGAGGCGATCCCGGAGGAATGGTGTAACAGTTCGCTGGTGCCCATTTTTAAAAACAAGGGTGATGTACAGGTCTGTGGCAATTATAGAGGAATAAAGCTCATGTCACACACGATGAAAGTTTGGGAGAAAGTGATAGAGAGACGTTTGAGAGTAGAAAGTGAGGTATCACAGAACCAATTCGGGTTTATGCCGGGACGCAGTACAACAGACGCCATATTTGCATTGAGACAACTCTGCGAAAAGTACAAACGTGCACGAAAGTACTTGCATATGGTGTTCGTTGACCTAGAGAAAGCGTATGATAGGGTTCCCCGGGAGGTTCTGTGGTGGGCTTTGAAAGTGAAAGGAGTACCTGGGAAGTACCAGCAACTAATTCGCGCAATGTACTGTCGAGCTAGTACGTACGTGTGGTCCAAGGCTGGCGAAACCGACAAATTCAATGTGGCTGTAGGCTTGCACCAGGGGTCGGCTATAAGCCCTTATTTGTTCCTCCTGGTAATGGATGCTTTGACGTTAGACATACAGGAGGAGGCACCCTGGTGTATGCTGTTCGCCGACGACATTGTTCTTGTTGGTGAGGAAGGACCTGAGGTACAGAGGAGACTGGTAAAATGGCAGGAGAAACTGGAGAACGGGGGGCTGAAGATCAGCCGGACCAAAACCGAACACATGTTTTGCTATTTTGGCGGTCTCTCCAGTTTCACCCCGATTGCCTTAGATGGTGCATCCCTGCCAGTCAGTCTGCTCTGATATTAAGTACCTCGGCTCTGTCCTACAAAACGACGGCGACATTGACCGCGATATTGCGAGCCGAATAAACGCTGGCTTTATGAAGTGGCGACAGGTCTCAGGAACAACTTGCGACCCGCGAATGCCCCTTAGGTTAAAGGGAAAAATATACAAGACGGTAATAAGACCTGTCGTATTGTATGGATCGGAATGCTGGGCTACGAAAGTTGCGGATGAAAGGAGAGTGCATGCAGCGGAGATGAGAATGTTGAGGTGGATGTGTGGAGTGACAAGAATGGATAAAATCAGAAATGAGTATCCCACCAAAAACATTCTGTAAAAAACTAGCCAAGTCTCGATGGAGCTGCTTGTTTATCTCTAAAAAGTAATGAAATCTAGACAAAGTCGTGCCAAGTATAAGGTTCCTTACTGCGATTTCTTTATTATTATAGTTAATGTTGTGTGACTTGGCCGTTGAAGGGTACACAAGGGTACAAAACCAGATGCTCCATGACACTTGGATCGCCTAAACATAAGTATTGTTGAAATACGCAGCTTTATCAAGCCTACAATTGACTGGTTATTCAATCAACGTTTTCCAAGTGGCAATTTTCTATCGTAAATGGGTAGCGGACAGATTGGTGCAATAGTGTCATGGAGCACCTGGTATAATACCTTTGTGTACCCTTCAACGGCCAAGTCACACAACATTAACTATAATAATAAAGAAATCGCAGTAAGGAACCTTATACTTGGCACGACTTTGTCTAGATTTCATTACTTTTTAGAGATAAACAAGCAGCTCCATCGAGACTTGGCTAGTTTTTACAAGCTTTATATTACTTTCACCTGTCTGTTGTCTGTCTGTCTGTCTGTCTGTCTGTAATCAAATCTTGCAAGTTTGATTTGACCCACTTCCCGGTTTCCAATTGAGCTGAAAATTTGCATACATGTGTAAATCGGATGACAATGCAATATTATTATGACATGGAGCTGATCTGATGATGGAGCTGGAAGGTGGCTATAGGAACTCTGTCATTAAACAACGCAACCCCGTCGAGTTTGGGCTCATTTGATTCGTCTTGACGAGTACCATATGATGCAAGATGGTAATGACAATTAAAGCTTGTTTTTAAAAAGTATTTTTAAAATTTCACTTGTTTACAGAATGTTTTTGGTGGGATTTCACTTATTTTTGTAGAAACGCTATATTATAAGGTTATCAGAAATACAAACCGTAAGCGCGTTTTAAAATACAGTCAGCGCCATCTAGATACGTGTGCGTTCACTCTTAGTCCAATGCATCATAATATTATACCGGGAAGTGGGCCTAATTAAACTTCCAAGATTTAATTACAGATAGATAGACAGACAGATGAAAGTAAATAAAAGCTTGTAATAAAGGCGGTATGTCGATCTCTTCTAATAGTTTGGTTGGGCTCTTGTGATAGATTCGTTATAGGTTAGCCTTAGACCACGCTAGATATCGCCTGATCATAACTGACGATTTACGACACATATACACACACATATATACATATACTATGGCTTTATATATTTTTTTAATTAATAAGTTGGATATTACACAATTTTAACCATTGACTGCAAATGTAACTTTGTAATCCTTTACATTTATATGAGATTACAAAGTTATTTATGCAGATTAATTATCTCGAAAACGAGACCGAAATTGCATGTTTTTTTAGTTTTTCTATGCCTTATACAATAAATTCTAAGTATGTACCAAATTTCAGCTCTCTGAGTTTATGGGAAGTACTAGTTCTATTTTGATGATCATGAGTGAGTGAGTGTCATAAATGCGAAACTTTGCTTTCGCTTGACTTCGGAACTTAATGACCTACAGACTTGAAATTTTGGATTTTAAGTATGTAATTATAGCTTACTGGATGACTAAAATTTCTGTGTTCTGGTCTTATCCAGAGGTTCTCAAATAGGGGCCTGAAAATGCGGCGAAATGGTTCCTGTAAAGGATGGTACGGCAGTGCTTGCTTCGCGCTCGACTTGGCGGGGGCACTACCGTGCCCCCAGATGTGAGAGGAAGCCTGAAAGTTGCACCAGTGACAGAGGAATTAATTGAAAACTTTTTTAAACAAGCTTTTATTATTATTAATTATTACCATCTAACACCATAAAGTATTCGTCAAGACGAATAAAATGAGCCCAAACTCGATGAGGTTGCGTCGTTTAATTACGGAGTTCCTATGGCCACCTTCCAGCTCCATGTCATAATAATATTGCTTTGTCATCCGATTGATACATGCATGCAACATTTCAGCTCAATCGGAAACCGAGAAGTGGGTCAAATTTAACTTGCAAAATTTGATTACAGACAGACAGACAGACAACAGACAAGTGAAAGTAAATAAAAGCTTGTAAAAAAGTTCACCAAAATTTTTTTCAATTTCAATTCCCCCCCCCCCCCTTTCAGTGGACCCCCTAATAAGAACACAGATAATACATGTGGTGCTTCAAACACCTCTAGAAAAACTTTTATCATCACAATCAGCAAAATTTGACTCCGGAGAAAACTGATAAAGGAATAAGGACAATATCAGTGCCACAGGATATCAGAAATAAAATCTTAGATAAAAGAAAGACTACGTAGAGTGTGGCATAACAGGCGTCACCCTGAAGACAAACGAGCTTTTAAATTGGCAACTAGAGAACTGAAAGATATGCTCGCCGAAGCTGAAGCTGAAACAATGGCGGCTCAAATTGAATCCTTAACCGCTACCAGGGCAACAAACTATTCTCTATGGAAAACATGTAAAACTATAGACAAACCCATTTTACCAAAACCACCATTAAAGGCAACTCAAAATAGGTGGGCAAGAACCTCAACAGAAAAGGCGGATCTATTTGCTAGCCACCTGTCTAGGATCTTTATCCCAAATGAACCAGATCCTGAGACAGATGAGTCAGACATAGATGAGGTCCTCAACCAATGCCTACAACTGGATATTCCAATAAAACCCACCTCGCCACAGGAAATAATGTCCACCATCCGCAAAATGAAAAATGGCAATACCCCGAGATACGACCTAATAGATAAAAAGGTTCTCACAGAGCTACCAAGAAAAGCCATCATGTTCTTCACAATACTCTTCAACGGGATTATGAGAACAGGCCATTTCCCTGAACCGTGGAAGGTCTCACAAATAATAATGGTCAACAAACCAGGAAAACCTCCAAACGAATTAGCTTCTTATAGACCAATAAGCCTTCTGCCGATTTCTTCAAAACTATTTGAAAAGATTCTCCTGTCAAGACTTATGCACACATTGACAGTAAACTGACGACCTCTGTGGCGCGGTGGGCTAATACCCGCTTGCAACGCAGAAGGTTGCGGGTTCGATTCCCGCATGAGGCAAACATATGTGTGATCCACAGATATTTGTTTCCGGTCTGGGTGGTTTTCAATATCTATTATAAGTATGTATTTACAAAAGAAAAGTATATAAGTATTATATCCGTTATCCTAATCACCATAATACAAGCATTAAGTTGCTTAGTATGGGGTTAGGTGGCGTTGTGTGAATTGTCCTGAAATATTTATTTATTATTTATTTATTAAACTCCACCATACCTGATCACCAGTTCGGATTCAGAGTAGAGCATGCTACAACCGAACAGATACATAGAGTGTGCAAAACAATCAGAACTTCCCTAGAGAAAAAAGAATACTGTTCCGCAGCCTTTCTGGATGTGCAACACGCTTTCGACCGGGTGTGGCATAAGGGACTGCTCTATAAAATAAAATATTTAAGTGTCTAATAAATACCGCATCAATAGTAGTTTTGTATTTCGTTGTGCTAAAATTGCGATCATTTGACATAGTTAAACCAAATTCATTATTTAAAAATTCAATTAATGATTGATTTTTATCGTCTGCAAAATTTATATTGAAATCAAAATTAAAAAATAAAACGGGCGCGCGCTTGTCTAAGCCCCCTGTGCCGCCTAAACAGAGCAGCACACTCAGGCACGGTAGAAAGAGTGGGAGATACTAGTTCCTCTCCCTTCCCCTCGATCTTACGCTTTTTCGATCAGCATCACGTGACCCTGACGCGATTTTTAAGGCGCTATGGTAAGTGAAATGTATGTTTTTCAAAGCCTAATATAGCAAACTTTTAAGAAGATCTACTACTTTATATTTTAGTATGAGTAACTTCAATCTTTGAACAAGAGATCTTAATTAACAGAAACATGATAATTGTTTTTTTTCTCGATAGTTTTATTTTTTTTAAATATGCCTAATTTTCTTCCTTCCATTTAAATATTTGTAAAACTAGGACAAAAATAAACATTTAGAGTACTTTATTTGATACATAACATTCAAACGGATGGCTATATATAGGTATTTTATCGATAAGTTTATTTAATGATTTTTAATTGAATTTTAATTCCCACGGAGCATTACCGCACGCACTCAGAACGCCGGTGACCACTGTCAGCGTCGGACCTGTGCACTTCGATCTCACCTCCACTACGATTACACACGCGCGTTTGAATTATTTAGGAGTACTTACATATATTGTGAATTTCCAAATCTCAGAAGCGTGTAGGGGGTTTAATTTATTTGTAATTAGATAATAAATATTATAATCTTTATTTTGTACTTCTAGTCGATTATTAGAAAATATAACACACACGTACTATATAAAATAAATTAGATTAAATTAATTTAAATTAAATATTATTATAAGTTAATAATTTAATTAGATTAAATTAATTTAAATTAAATATTAATATGAATTAATTATTAAATACGATTAAATTAATTCACATTAAATATTAATATAATTTAATTATTAAATTAGATTGAACTAATTTAAAATAAAATCAGATAAATTCGAAAAAAAATCAGATAAATTCTGAAAAATTCTGATAAATTCGAAATAATCAGATAAATTCGAAAAAAAATTAGAAAAATTCTGATAAATTCAGATAAATTCGAAAAAATCAGATAAATTCGAAAATTCATCAGATAAATTCTGATAAATTCAGATAAATTCGAAAAAATCAAATAAATAAAAAAAAATCAGATAAATTCTGATAAAATCAGATAAATTAGAAAAAAAATCTGATAAATTCTGATAAATTCAGATAAAATCAGATAAATTCGAAAAAATCAGATAAATGCGAAAAAAAAAATAGAAAAATTCTGATAAATTCAGATAAATTCGAAAAAATCAGATAAATTCGAAAATTCATCAGATAAATTCTGAAAAAATCTGATAAATTCAGATAAAATCAGATAAATTCGAAAAAATCAAATAAATTCGAAAAAAAATTCAGATAAATTCTGAAAAATTCTGATTAAATCAGATAAATTCGAAAAAATCAGATAAATTCGAAAAAAATT